>CABFVX010001856.1:14036-138998 GCA_902151425.1 Timema shepardi | reverse complement strand
GCCAATCAGAGAGCAGGAGGCGTGGTCACGTGACCAAATCCAACCAATCACAGCTCTGTTTTATCACGTCAGTATCACTACTAATGTGGTAGGGGTAGTAAGTTATCAGCATTTGCGTGGATGGAGAGTGGGAAACCAACCTCCAGTATTTCGAACAATACTGGACGCAAGTATATGGCACGTATAATCTGATCTAGAATTTTAAATCAGTGCCACTGGAGAGTCTCACTATAGATTACTCTAGAATAATCTGTTGCGAAACATCAGTCTAAGCGGCACTCTCGCCATATACTATACTGGGGTAGTCAGATAGTAACCGTTTGAGAATCACACAATTTGGGTAATAATGGGTCTCCATCTCTAGTGAAGCGGGTGTTTGTCAGCTATTCGGTCTGGGGCATGTAATATATATATTTTTTTGTAGTTTCCCAACATGGGTCCATCCGGTACAATACCATGACTCAGAGCTAATATCAAGAGTTCGATTCCCTTTCGTGTTTACTTACTATCATAAAACAGCCTGGGTGTTATGTCCTGAGAGCTTGCTGCCTTAGACAGCGTGGTGATGGGGCTGTGATTTTCCATTCTACCACCACGAAGATGCTGTACACTTAATTTTTATCACCATGTTCTTATAACTTTTAGATTGGCTCGTTAAGTGGTTAGTGGGGTTTGAATCTCCAGTAGTTAATATTCACTTATATATATAAAATTTACTATAGGTTATCATACTTGTGCTAATTTCTATTACATTTTATTCGTTGATAATTTAACGTTTATCGTATAGATCTACCGTGTAAATATTTTCGTTCCTTATTGTCGAGTAGTACTCCAGACACAATTCGGGACTTTAATATATCACTTTAATAGTAGCCAGGATGGTGTAGTAAGACTCCTGTGTCCATTAGACACTAATTGAAAAAGAGGCATTTGACTATCACAGCGTCAAACTACTCATATATAATAATTAATCTATATGGATAGGGTAGAGAAACATTAAAAACTAACGGGTCACACATAAAATCAATTTGGGCACACAATAAAAACCAATGGGGCACACAAACATCCTCTTAGGAAACAATGTCAATGCATGGGCAGGATTATACACGATCAAATAGAGCGCAATAAGAGGGAATATTCAATTACCAATTGAGTTTGAACATGATTGCGTCAGAATACTCTAACTATATGATAGATATTTTCCGAAACAGTGTGTAATCAATAAAGCTTAACATTTACGAGACTGCACTATTTAATATTCCAATCTTTCAAAGTTGTCACGTGTGTATTGCTATCGCTTCCCTCTCTTTGAATACCCAAGGATTTCTAAACAACATATTCGAGAGATTGTTTTAAAATAAAAACAACATTTTCTTACTATTTTGTTTTATTGACAAACATTCATTTAAAACATTCATAGCGTGCAACCACCACAACATAAAAATATGTTATTGGCAAGCAGCATTATTTTTTGATCTTGTGACCGCTACAAGTAATTAAGTTTAGCATGCAAGATGAACTATATTGTAGTATTTAGAAAACATTTAATCAATATTCTAACTAATAAAAAATATTAATCTCTTTTGTTCAGTTTAGGATACAATATCATCTCTTCTACAATCTAGAAAATGAATAGGAGTCGCCTCCAAAATGGTTCAGGACACGCTGAGAGGCGCTATAACGCGGAAGTTCTCCCTGCAGGCAAATGCTGAATCGTTTCCTTTATGTTCTACCTTAATCATCATTACCACATTATCTCAATATATATTTGTTTAGCCAGAACGGGTACGAGAAATTTGAAACACAATATTCTTCTCTAGGGTTTGGCAACTACATGGCATGAAACACCCGGTGAAAGAAATCGGGTTCGAATATAAGTGGGGAATGCAATATAAAGGTCAAGCTCGTTTAATTATGGCTTACCGATGGGGTGGGTTGATGTTGGGGTTCGAATCCCTGCTGAGTTGTACTTTTTGTATTTGTCACTAAATGGTTTTCCCACTCCCTTCCACGTATACGCTGGAACATTTCCTTCATATTATAACTAAATCCTCCCTACCACATTATATTAGCACACCGCCACCAAGGGTCCATGTTGGCATGTCGGATACCTACATCCGTACATGTTGACAGTAGCTATCAAACAAACCAAATTTTGGTAGGATTTTGTCGGGAGAGCGGCCCCTAAATGTGGATTATAAATCAATGTGAGGCTTCTATCTGGAGAGAGGCCCCTGGATGTTTATAATAAGATGGTCTCTAGTTGCAACATCACCCGAATGAATGATTTATATTTATTTATTTTATTTAACATGCATTTTCTGAACTAACTAATTATATCAGCACATTCCAGATCACTACGAGCGCGAATGATCCTACAAATTTTGCCAGAAACGTACTCTTACATACCTTTAAGGTATATTTTACATTCCACAATTGACATGAACTCTCCAAAGGAAGCTGTATAATAAAAATCTATCGGCCATGTTTGGGCTTTAACCCACAAACATCGGATTTTGTGGCGAGCACTTTAACCCAAGATCACAGAGGCCAACAACATATGGGAGAGTTGCCTGCTCTTCTCCCTCCCCCTTTTTCCAGGCAGATGGGTTATGTGTACATGATTGTATTTATATTTTAAAGACAATGTAGGCCTACATGTGAGATGGATCACGTTTTGTGTAAACTTTCCCACCCTTAAACAATCAATAACTATATATTATATGTTAAAAATGTACTATAATGGTTAGCGTTCGAGAGCCCTGCAGGGCTGGTGTCTGCTGTTATTCTAATGTGTGTGTGTGTGTGTGTGTTTATTTGGATGTATATATTGATGTTTATAATAAATAGGGCTCATATATACGGATATATACTGATTGAATAAATTAAATACATCTTGAGCATGTGTATCGTTATTCCAAGAGCCCACGCCCCTCTGGCAGCCATGAAATACCTATTGGTCCAGCTCATCTCTGGACGATCTATCCCTGCTCTAAAATTCTTCTCAGTTAAGCACTCTTCTGGCTGATCGCTCCTGTCCAACCTTGCTCTAGTACCAATGATATGCAGAACTATCAGACTCTATCGTCTGCTGAGTATGGATTCCAAAACTTTGACCTGGGGGAAACATTAAGGAAGGAAGTCCGTGTTTATTAGTATTAGTAGTTTGAGCCAGGGTTTATCACTTTTCTGGAACTAATCCAGTAACTGTAAATATGGAAGGGGGTAGCTATGATAGAGGTATTACGTATTTATGTGACGTATGACAGTGAGGTCAAAAGAGAGTGACGTTTATTAATTGAATAAAATCAGGTTTTAATGATTTATAATATTCTGTAACGTCAAAAGAGTATGACGTTTGAGGGGAGGGGGTAGTTAAGTTATAAGTATTTAAATAGTGTATGTGACGTATGACTGACGTCACAATAGTGTGATGTCATAAAACTGTGACGTTTTATTCTGACGTCGTATAATGTTGCACCACACACAAAACACCATATTCACAAATATTGTGGTTATTATGTTTAATAATGACGTCATATTTAGATGTCTTACGTAGAGTGAGTGACGTCGTTTACTACTAATTTTGTTTTCTTTAGCACCTCATCACATTGTTTTTGCTAGTATTTATATAGAATAGAATATATTTATATTGAATATTGGTTATGACTCTTTTTTCTGTAAAATTAAAAAAGGAGATATTGACAAATAACTCACTTTTAGCATGTATTCTACCTCTCTCGACCCCTCGGAGAGAGAATTAGTGTGATCGTCAAAAAAATTACCTTGAACTTTTTATCATGTTGACGTTTCATGACGCCATGAAATGTTTTTCGATATGCCGTCTCTTTGTCTCTTTGCCTGCTCCCAACCTAGTACCGAAACCATTTTACTGATCTGGTTAAAACTTGATATCTAGGATTTTCATAATGTTCCCTCAAGTAATTTTGGGAATTAGATATTGTGCCCTAAAATCAAGGTTAGTTTATTGATGGGGGGAAAATAGAAAAACTCGTTTTTCTCAAAATCCACTTTAAAGATTTTGATTACATTTTTTATTAAATCTCATTTCCCGTGAATATTTTATAGAAACGTGAATTTCCAATTTTGATCATATCTCTACAACTATTTGAGATACGAAATAGCTAATTGTTGTTAAGTTGAAGTTATATTAAAAATAAAATATTTTATTTGAAATATTATTTTATAGATACAATATTTTCTGAGCTATAAGCCAAGAAATAATTTTTTTAACATTCTTGTAATTGTTATGCTCTTTGTATATCTCCAAAATCAAGCGATCAAAAAATTTTACGGATTTCTGGATTTTTTTTTTAAATATTTGATACTTGTTTGTTCCCTGGCACTTGGCCTATTTGAAATTTTTAATTATCTCTCCAAGTACCATATTTTATTAAAATTCACCTTATATGACTCGATCATAAATAAGCTGGTTGACATTGTAGTAGGAGACACAATGCCGCTAAGATTTAATTATAATAACAATGAGCTTTTAGTCGGCAGTAATAATATCAAAGAATAATGGATGGTCAAATAGGGGTCGTCCATAAAGAACGTAACGCTTTGAGGGTGAGGGGGGTAAGCCCTTATTTGTATACATGGTGTTACAGTATCAAAGTGTTACGCAACACAGATATTATACTCAAATTTTAATGTTCAAAAATAATATTATTGTTCATGTGTTCACCTTTGATAAACATAGGCTACTTATAGTAATTCCCGAATATCTGTGGCATTGAAAATGCAAGTTAGACACTTACGGTTTGTCTATTAATATTTCGAAGTCTCTTAGGAGTTATTGTCTGCCAGAGACTACGAACGCCAAGCACATTCAATAATACATATTTTCATACGCATGACAGTGAAATGTTTATATTCACCGCACTTGTTTAAATTTGTACAATCTACTGACCCCCCTTACGTGCTTTTTGTTGGATTACAGCTGTTAGTTGAAGTGGCCATAATTTATAAGTATGGTTGAGTATGAGTATAATTTAGATTCTCATGGACATTCTTTTACATAGGCCGTAAATAATGACTTGTGTTTGTACATAAACAAAAATAACTTCTTCAAAAGGAGGAGACCTATTCATTGCTTGCAACAGCGGGAGAGTCTCAAAAAGATGTAGTGAAATGGTGGTATAGTCAAAATGTATTTATTCTAGTTAATTTTTATTATATTCACCTAATGGAGTAGAAATGAGGAAGGTAGAATTTTAGAGGTAATCTACCCTCATTAACGTGGAGAGAGAATATAAAACCATTTAGGAACAGACACTGAGTACACTGGACATATCAAAGTGTTACGCAACACAGATATTATACTCAAATTTTAATGTTCAAAAATAATATTATTGTTCATGTGTTCACCTTTGATAAACATAGGCTACTTATAGTAATTCCCGAATATCTGTGGCATTGAAAATGCAAGTTAGACACTTACGGTTTGTCTATTAATATTTCGAAGTCTCTTAGGAGTTATTGTCTGCCAGAGACTACGAACGCCAAGCACATTCAATAATACATATTTTCATACGCATGACAGTGAAATGTTTATATTCACCGCACTTGTTTAAATTTGTACAATCTACTGACCCCCCTTACGTGCTTTTTGTTGGATTACAGCTGTTAGTTGAAGTGGCCATAATTTATAAGTATGGTTGAGTATGAGTATAATTTAGATTCTCATGGACATTCTTTTACATAGGCCGTAAATAATGACTTGTGTTTGTACATAAACAAAAATAACTTCTTCAAAAGGAGGAGACCTATTCATTGCTTGCAACAGCGGGAGAGTCTCAAAAAGATGTAGTGAAATGGTGGTATAGTCAAAATGTATTTATTCTAGTTAATTTTTATTATATTCACCTAATGGAGTAGAAATGAGGAAGGTAGAATTTTAGAGGTAATCTACCCTCATTAACGTGGAGAGAGAATATAAAACCATTTAGGAACAGACACTGAGTACACTGGACAGGTATTCGAAACCCTATCTCCACTTCTTTGCCCATATAGTCTTTTTAGAGAGTGAAGCCAGGATCAAGGATCGATGTTGGAATGAAACATGAGTCTAGGTGTGATAAGTTAAATAAAATAAAATTGTAGATTCATCCAAAAAATAATTTAGAAAAGTTGTCCTAGAATTGTTTAAATAGCTCTCTATATAATGAGAACATGGCTATCAAAAAAAGGTGCACAATATTAAGAAAGATGTCTTCCCCCAGCGTTATGCATCAGATGTGGGCCCTCTAACATCATGTAGCGCCACTACAGAAAAGGGCCACCCTACTCAGCACATAGTAGTGCCGTCTGGCTCTTACTCAGATCGCAAACCTGGCATCCATAACATAAATATAGCCGAGGTTTTTCCTGATAAATTAGAGCTTGACGTCTTTATGCCTGTATAAATAATAATACTCTATGAAATAATTTTTAATAAGGATTTAAAATGGATTTTAAGAAGTATTAAATCCAAATTCCTCCTTTAGTATCACACAACTTTCCTATAAAAAATGACTATTTTTGATGAGAAAAGTTACGTAACACAGGTTGGGGGGACTAGGATGAATCTCTACATGGTGTTACCTAGGGGAGGGGGCTAAAGAGGCAAGAAATAAGCGTTACGTGGTTTATGGACGACCCCAAAACGCTATAACTCTATCGGTTCACTAAGAATTCACTATACGTTCTTGCATACCGCCCTCAATATCTTTTAACTTATCATGACTCATAGCTGTTGTTTAATCTTGGTTTATCACCACAGCCGCCTGAATGGTTAACAGAAGAGTGGAGACTAGTCTACATAACACCCCCTTCCTTTATCGATGAGCACGGCCATCGCAAACTAAACAAAATAAGATTTTGTAGGACCATAATACACTCAGTCTACTCAAGGTGCTCCAAGCAGACGAAGCAGAAACGTTTATGTGCAGATGAGGCATCTATTGTTTGTCAATAGTTAATAATCTATCTTGATAGAGTACATAAACGATGAATGTAGTTAAAAATGGCACATCCAAAAATAAATTAAGAAAGTTTTTTAAGAGTTTAGAACGCACCTAGGTGGTGTAGTTAGCAAACGCGCTAGTTTAGTGTTGAGCTAGACTGCCAAAGACGGGTAGATAAAGGTTCAAATCTCGGTTGGGTGAACTGAGGGTTTTTACTAAATGGTTTTCAACTCTACCTCCACGTAAATGCGGGTTAACTTCCTCTAAATTCAACCTTCCCAATTTCTAACCTATTAGCGTAATTAGTACTTAAGCGTATAAACTGAACGGGTAGTAAGACGCGGTACTTAAAAAAAAGTTAGATAGCGAAAAAAATCTTGTAAAATTTGTTTTAAACTAGTAAAAACCATTAAAATTTTCAATGTTGAATTAAAATGAAAATACAATGATGTTGCACAAGTTGAGATCTTTTTGTAACACAAAGTCTTACTATCTGTTCAGGTTATACGCCTATGTACTAATTACACTAATGGGCTAGAGATTATGAAGAATGTATTTAGATTAAGTGCACCTGCATTTTCGTGGTTGAGAGTGGAAATCCGTTTAGGGAAAAACACCCTCAGTGCACCCAACTGGGATCGAACCCCGATTTCCTTGTCTTTGGCAGTCTAGTCCAACACGAGATTAGCGCGTTAGACCATGCGGACACCGAAGCGCGTAAGAGATTATTAATACTAGATAAAAACAACATTATTTCCAGATTAAAATTTCTATACCGATACTTACTGTTGTCAATACTTTTCTTTCGATACTAGTATGGTATCGATATTTTTCTTCCGATACTTTTAAAGAGTACAATTTTGATACTTTTATTTTGATACCACATCCCTACTAGAAGCGATAAGGGCGTTTCAGCAAAATTTGAATTTTGACCTATGACCTTTGATTCCAATCTGTGTGACGTAATCACTGCGTGTTATGTCGAAACACTCCCACAGGGTTTTACCCTTGTGACTCATACCTGATGCCGGCTTATTTCTGTATAACCTAAATTTCCCCTCCATTTCCCCTTTGGTTATTTCCATAACGACATGGGGTTAGCGACCTGTTGTCCTCCTTCAATGTTGCAAAGTTTTATTTCTGGTATTCTATGTGGTAATGGGTTTTCCCTGATGATTCATACGTGGCACCAGTTTGGAGGATTGACAAGACAATTTACCTCGATCTGTGTGAAGCCATCATTGCGTGTGATGTTGCATCACTACTCCCCCATGGGTTTTCCCTCATGATTCTTACCTGGCGTCAGTTTGGTGGCTCGACGTGTCGGGACAGGAATAGATCACGACCTTGAAACCGTGACCTTGATACATGAGCTAGTACATGAGGTCAATAACCCTAGAAACTCTCTCCCCATCTATGTGGTATTGGACTTTCCTTGATGGCTCATACCTGGCGCCAGTTTGACGGTTAGACAAGACAAGTAGAGATAGGAATAGATTGTGACCTTTAAACCGTGAGCTAGTACATGAGGGTATTGATCTTGGCAACCCTCCCCCGGCAATGGGTTTTCCCGATGACGTCATCGCTCTATTGCAGTCATGATGACTCATACCTGGCTCCAGTTTGGTGGTTCGACAAGATAAGTAGAAGCAGGAATAGATCGTGACCTTGATTGATGTTGCAATGGGTTTTCCCTGGTGACTTCATCACTCTGTCGCAAACTTAACTGGTAATAGATATAAATAAAAGAACCTGCTTTGAAATCCTTTAATTGTATAACTTGTCTTCAAGTGTTAAACACGCAACCCAGGATGAGTGATTACTCTTCGATCACGTATCTGGGTGAGTAAATGTACTTTTCTAACAGACACAATCATTATTTATTTGTTGGTAAAATCAAAGTGTATACATTTAATTCATTTCAAATTACAATAAACCATGGTAGATTTGTTTAAGTTTATTAATTTATAATAGGTATATGATAATTAAAACTATAGATAATTCGAAGGTGTCTAAGCAGCCACTTTTTTGAATGACATTTGGATAAAGTTATGCCGGAATAAGTGTTTATTATAATAAATGGAATTTTATTGAAAAAAAAATTCCTAGCTATAGTTAAATGGTTATTAATTTTGTTGGTAGTTTACTATTGGCTGAATATTATTTTAAAATTGTATAAACAAGAGTAGTTATAGTACATTAAATAATATATTTTGTATTTAAGAGTAGTTTATTGAATACATTTATTAAAAACTATCAAATATTTTAGGGTAATTTACTAAAAACTAAATTTTATTTATAATTAATATAATAATGTGTTTATTGATTGTAGTGTTTTAAAATACCACAATGCCATCAGTTTCTGTGACACCTGCATTTTTGAAAGACATTGCATAGTCCAGCCTAAATGGACCAGAAAACAAACCATTTAAAAATAATTTTTGGGTTTTTAAAAAGCACTGTTGTACCGTTCTAAATTATCTAAACACCCGTTCTCACCACTAAAAATGGCTGTCTAATTTTAAACAAAGCAAATAAATATTCAACGGTCAACATCCTGTACACGGGGATATCTGTAATGTTTATCCGTTGGCCGGGGACGCCCGATTACTGTCATCCTTTTAAATCCATACACCAAGAACAGGCTAACCCTTCAAAGTGAGGCGTGTGTTATCATAAAGTACACATGTATAAATCATTGCCTTGGACGAGCTAGCACTGCTAAATATCTCAGATCCCCTTAACACACTGGAGATTATTTTATCTTACTATTATATCACGTATATAAGATGTTTAATATTTTAAAGTTAAAGATATATTGAATATAAAACTAATCTGTTGCGTTGTATTTTTAGAGAATGAGTTTTGGTGAGAGCCACAGACGTCGGTGGATCTGATGGCCCTTGGTGTCTACCTGGAGGAATTGACCGCAAATGGTTGGTAATTGCTGCTCAATGAAAAAAACAGATTTGTAAGAAAGAATAATAGAATTTTAAAAGCCAAATATAAAACAAAATAGCACCATGAAATATTGTTTCAAAATTTAAATAATGTGCTAAATTACTGTGTTTTTTTCATCAACAAACTTGGGGATTATATTATTTTATAAATACTAAACCATAAATATTATATTATTTTAAGGTGGTTTCCTTGTTGCAATATTATTGTATGACACCTTGGCTAAGTTGGAAGAATGCCTACCTTCTGATATGGGTGTCCCGAATTCGAGTCCTGGCAGGACCATAGCTATTATTGTGAAAATGACTATGCAGATTAATAGATAGTTTCTGTATGATTATTCATGGACGTCACTTACATTAAAATAGTCTAATACGAAGTTATGTTTGTTTAGAGATGCATGGGACTATTGAATGATGTCTCCTGCACATCAGGTGTCTGTGGAGGATCTGGTAGTATCACCGCGACCACCACCCCTAGTTGCTTTAAAGGACATTTATTCTGCTATGAATCCGATTGATGCATCCATAGGTGATATTATTATTTGACGTTAAAATAGCAAAAAATACATGTATAAAATATAACTAATATTATAAGTTGAAATAGCATATAAAGTGAAGATTGCTTAGTAAACCTATATAATAGAACACTAATAGTTGAAAACACTTTGAAAATAAATCTTACATTAAAGTAAATTAAATGTCCTGAACTTTGTGTGAAATAATCAGGTGTCATTTAAATTGGCTATTTAAAGCATCTGATGGATCCGTTTAAATATTTGTTATTCATACTGTCAACTGCGAGGACAAAATATAAATAAAATTGTCATTTTTTTCATGAATTATCTTTCGAGCTTACATGATAGCTGGTTTGATTTAAAATTGCAAAGAATTAATTTTTAAACTGCATTTGGCTGAAAGAATATTAATTCAAGTGCTTACTTTGTAGTTAGTTTGACGTGTGTTTGAATAAAATTCTTGTATTTTAGTTCAAATGGATGCTGGAGATGCCGGTACAAGACACTGGAAATACTCGGTCTCAAGCCCAACAACCTAGCAACCATTCAACCGGTGTGAGTTTTGCCTTATACAGGCAGTGGAGACGTCATCCTGCAAGCCGATGATGACGAAGATAACGGCTACATTCATCCGATTCCAAGGCATGTGAAACACACGGTCTGGGCACCGACAACTGTAGCCCCCAGTAAGCCGATGGGAGCTTTGCCACCTCCTGGTAGCAGAGGAGTCTTCTATCAACAAGTAACGGTGGTGGGACCATCAGTAGCATTACAGCCGGGAATTATTGGTCTGGTAAATTTGATTGGTGGATCATTGTCGAATGGTATCTCTCTTCGAATCGACGAGGAGAGACTAAAACGACTGAGAAGATCCTTTTATACTGGTAGAGAAATTTACGTATATCTTGGTGCTCCAGTAAGTGATTGTGACGCATTAAGCTGGCTGGAAGAGCAAATTACTGTTTTTCTCAATCGACTGCAGGACCATGGGGTCAGCGCCGATGACCATGTTGGCTTACTTTTTAACAGCACGTACTCGACGTTGATACCTGTATTCGTCTAATTTAGGTGGGTGGGTCAGTTAGACGCTCGAGCCATGCTTGATAACGTAAGTAGCATGTTTAAGAGTAATAGTTTGCTCTTGAGTATGACTCCACTGTAGGTTAAACTCAGCCATTTAAAGATCCTCGTGGGAGTGCATGTCATTGTGATAAAATATTCCATGCTAGCACATATAGTCGTAATAACAAAAGAATGATTACGATTCAAAATGGATAAACACTTTGCCTTGCCCTTGTATTGATTGTCGCCAAAGCTATATAATAATAAAAGAGAGCGAGGATGCATAGACGTGAACACCTTTAGACAAATCAAAATTGGTCATCCTCTTCAAAAATACAAAGCAGAATATTTATGCCGTGATGCCCGTGGGAATTTTTATAAAGGTGGTGGTCTCACTGAACTGAAACCATTTCAAATTTACCTCTCCGAATACAAAATCACCGTGTTCAGCGAACGTCGGGGGAGACAAGTCCTATATGAGGGGCCTACTCCTCTCATATATTACTTTAAGGATTTGTATTTTTACGACGATAACATCCTTAACAGGCGCATTTAAGTGCTCGTACTTTTTCCGTGAGTGTCGTGTGCTGTTCAACGAAAAGAACGAGCACAAACGCAAATCCGCATGCAAGAAGTGCTACGATAAAGCTGTTTGCAGTTGAGGTCGATATGTGGTCTGTAAAGACTGTAGGCTTTGGTTCATTAACCAAAATTGTTTTGATAACCATAAACGTCTTGATGTTTGCTGAAAGAAAATGTTGATTTGTGATGTTGAAAAGGTTTGCAAGGTTTGTAGGCAATTTTCAGTTTGGAAAACGCATAATTTTCACTCAAGTGTTATGAGACATTTGTAGAGTATGTGAGACCCATAGTCCTTTTGGTCATTTCTGCTACATGAAGCAAGCCTCATCCAAGCCGTCACTGGAAAAAAGCAATTTCATGTTTTTATTCTATGATTTTGAATGCAGGCAAGAAACGCTTCTTCATGGCACGACCAACACGTACTTGCATGAATCTAACCTCTGTGTCGTGCAGACGTTTTGCAAGACCTAAATTTATATCGATATACATTACCATCATTGCACAGAGTAGGGGGAGCGGGGGTGACGATAGGATGTGCATATTCAAGGGTGATGCCAGAATGGCCCAATTTTTTTGATTTATAAAGCAAATAAAAGCATCAAAATTTAAGGATATCTTCCTCCTAGCTCATAATGACAAGGACTATGATGGGAATTTTATTTTAAAATATATGATGAAGGTAAAAGATAGGAATCCAGAGGTCATAATGAATGGTGGGAAAATCATATTCATGTGTTACGGACCACTACACTTTATTGACTCGCTGAAACTTCTCCCAATGTCATCCAAGATGCCCTAGATATTCAGCTTGGACGAGTCTTTGGTCAAGGGACATTTCCAACATTTTTTCATTATAAAAGTAAACGCGGGGTATAGGGGTCCCTTGGCACCAAAGGAGGACTACGGCATTGGTGAGATGTCAGTTGAAGGAAAGGAGAACTTTCAAAAGTGGTATGACGCGCTGGTCAAATAAAATGATGTCTTTAATTTTAACCACAAGTTGGAACTATATTGCGTGAAAGATGTAGAGATACTACGGAAGGCCTGGCTTAATTTTAGAGACATTCTTATGGAAAAAGCAAAGGTGGAACGTTTCAGAGAGGCGTGTATGATCGTAGGAGCGGCAATGTTGGTTTACCGCTGAAGTCATCTTAAGGAGAATACCGTCGGTATCATCCCTAACGGTGGCTACCGATGCTCAGACCAACAGTCGGACGTCGCTGTACAATGGCTCTGCTGGGAGGCCCACCGACACGGTGTCTCTATCCTTCATTCGGGTAACGTCCGTGAGAAATATGTTTTAGGGTGACGTGTAGATGGCGTTTTATAGCTGGAGATACCACCACCGTCTTCCAGTTCTGGGACTGATATTGGCACGGGGGCCCTATCTGTTATCCTGACAGGACCACCCTTATCAAAAACAGCTGCCATGAGACCATGGAGACGCGTTATGAAGCGACCATGGCTTGCGTGGAAAAGTTTAAGAATGCTGGTTACACGGTTGTAGAGACGTGGGAGTGTACGTTTAATGCGATTAAACGCACATACAAGGACTTGAAACAATTTGTACTCCAGCATGAGGTGTACAGCAAGGAGCCCCTAAGTCCCAGGGACGTATTATTTGGCGGGAGTACAAATTGTATCAAGCTCTTCCACAAAGCAGGCCTTTCTTGTGGAGAGAATATTAAATACTTGGATGTGTGTTCATTGTATCCTTAAGTTAGCAAGTAAAAATTATCACATCGTCCATCTTATAATTCACTCATAACAAAATTTTTCATCTAAAATACAATTAGAAGGCATAGCCAAAGCTACTCTTCCGCGGGATTTATTCATGCCCGTATTGCCTACGTGGATGGACGACAAGTTATTGTTCAACTTGTGCAGGAAATGAGGGGTGGATAAAACCAAAGCGCATGTCAGCACAACGATAAATAAGATCACTGGTTGACAGGCGTTTGGGTGATTGATAAGATCCGTAAATCCATTGAGAAAGGGTACACTTTTGAAGGTGTACATGAAGTGTGGGATTACAATGTATCTGTTTACGATATTTAGACACGTTCTGGCAGATTGTTTCATGGGTACATTGATGCTCTTTTGAAAATTAAACAAGAAACCAGTGGAAGGCCAGATTGGTGTGCCTGACAAGTTGAGAAGTTAGATTAAATTCAAAATTATGAGAAAATGGAAGGGGTAAAATCTAATTCCGACTCTGTTTGTAAAATTTGTTTGTTTGTTTGTTTGTAGAATTTTATCCGTCACTTGGACAAAATGTGTGACGTTAAATTTTATGGCAGCAGGGATTCGAACAAGACTGGTCAAGTCACCACGTGTCATATTCTGTAAGAGTTTGACGGAAATGGGTGACACCTATAAAGATTCCCCACAGATGATTATCTTGGATGACCTGATGCGTGAATTAAACGAAGTGGTCGTCGATCTTATCATCAAAGAATGCCACCATCAAATATTAACGTCATGTACCTTACACAAAATCCATTCCACCAGGGCAAGGGCCAAAGAGACATTTTCATAAACGCACATTATATCGCGCTTTTTAAAAATCCCAGGGATAAAGCTCAGATTCAACAATTCGAACGTCAAGTCTGTCCTGAAAACGCCCGTGTCTTACAAGAGGCTTACGCTGATGCTACAAGTACTCCTCACGGGTATATATTCTTAGATTTCAAGCAAAGTACACGCGAATGGTTCAGATAAAGAACTCGCACAAATGTCGGGTGCTACGTGTAAATACCACGTGAAAGCTATAAAAAGACCGACACTTCCCGATTACAGATAATTTCATAACCATAACCCCCAATGTGCTGAAGCAAGCCCCTTTGCTGCGTGAGATGCATCGCATGAACTAAGAGTAACGTGTCACCTTGTTGAAAACGGCATACAAGAAACTGATTGACTCTGTTTGCGATCGTGTCTACAGCATTTTTAAAGGTAGGGTGCCGTTGAAAAATGCGCAGAAGACAAAGTTACGTGCTCACAAGCAGGTGATGTGCAAGCTGGTCAACCGAGGAGAGTGCTGGAAGAAGAAGAGACGGCTACTCGTTCAGAAAGGAGGAGCGTTCCTGCCCTTACATTTAGCTCCATTAATAAGAGATGTCCTCGGTTCCTTATTCAACAAGTAGATAATGAAACACATGAAAAAGGTCATATTGATATCCACGGAAACATTAAACCAATACGATCAACACTACCAACAAGCGGCATCGGCCAATAATCTAGTGGTCTGCGAGCTGTAAAAGGAAATGGAAAATATCCTCACTTTATAACTTGACAAGTCTTAATTGACATTATACCAACAAGTGCTACAGCTTTATCTGCACTTTAGTCAACATCCTCCATCACCTGAAAATACCACCACAAGAACCACCCCTGAAGTGTCATACTTCCCATCATTGCTGTACTCAATACTGTACCCATACAGGCAAGAAAAAAAGACTAAATTTAATTAAACATAATATATCCCGAGGCGGTATCTTTTGGGTGCAAACGGAGAAGTGAGTATTCACGATACGCCTCTAAGTGGTTCCATTATTGTTGATATAGTCAACAATCTGGTCAGAGCAAGAAGACACAGCGAACCGTCTGGGTGGCGATAGTTGCTCACTACGCTCCGATAAATAAACGTCCAGAAAAAATTTATTGTAAATCCGAGACGTTTGGCGCTCATTAGAGATCTGAAGCCAGTATGCAAAACACTCACACCGTCACAATGCCTTAAGAAAAAGAAACTAAAAAGGGTGGACTATAATATGTGACTTCCTTTCCGACCCATTTAGCTGACATCTAATACGAATATTTTCATCCTGTGGGGTGTGCAGGGGCGGCGTCGCTCATAAATGCGTCTAAGAAAGATACGGACAAAGTACGAGAATGGCTTGGTTCGCAGGACGCTTAAACCCTACACAAACCTGTGATATAAAAGTTTCCACGCAACAAGTACGTGGTGTCAAATATTGACGATCTCTGGCAAGCCGATCTAAACGATATGCGCAGTCTCAGACAATACAATGATGGTTCTGTGTACTTTCTCACCATTATTGACGTGTTAAGCAAGATGGCTTGGGACGCTTCCATCCTAGACGGGGAGCGTTTTTGGTGACGCCTTTCGGGACATTTTCAAACAAAGTGGATGTAAACCTCTAAGTTTACAGATAGACAAAAGGACAAAGGGACAAATTTCACGGCACGTCTAGTCGGGAAATTCCTCAATAAAGAAGGCTTGTATTACTACACCACGGACGTGAGAGGAAGCGTCGTGGAACGATTCAATAGAATTTTGAAATGGAGCATGTGGTGCTACTTTACCTAAAATAACACGTATCGCTATGTGTACGTCCTTCAAGATCTCGTCGACGTTTACTAAGGATTAAAACATTCCAGTATCAAGATGGGACCTGAAGACCTTTAAGAAACCAATGTGCTTCAAGTCAGAGATAATCTGTACGGCAAGCGGCATCCAAATTCGAATAGTAGGCCAAAAATCTAAGTTGGTCACATTGTGCTTATTAGAAAATCCAAAATACTGTTTGAAAAGGGATACGTAAGCAATTGGAGCGAAGAAATTATCAAAGTCAGAAGTGTCATTTTGTGAAAACAAGTCGTCTACATGCTGACCGATCTTGACGATGAGGTGGTGGAGGGAACGTTTTACGAACCCGCATTTCAACGAGTAGGTCTTCCCGAAACATTTAAAGTTGATAAAGTACTACGTGTCAATGGTAAAGGCATCAGAAAGAATGTGTACGCGCAGTGTAAATGTTACCCTTTCAAGTTTAATTCTTCGACTCCCGTCAGTTACGTCAGAACCTTACCATGAAGGACCAGTTTTACATCACTTTGCCGAGCGACAGCTCTATGGGATATTTTCCTAAAAATACCCTCGCAAATTTCACCACGCAACTATCTTACCTTCTTACACTCTACGGACTGTGGGAAGTCACTTTCGCCGAATTACAATATCCTTGTTCTTTCACCACCATAACGGAGGGTCAAAATATTTTATGGTACAACTGGGTGGATGATAACAGCGTGGAACAAATATTCAAGGATCACATCCCACCTGAAGATTACAGCACTATCCATAAATTTACCAAAGCCCTAAATGATGTAGAGACGTTTAAATGGGTTTTTTGGAGTTGTATTCAAGTACATACACCCTAACAAAAAAGTGAACATTGTTTCTTCTTCAAAAAATATAGATCTTCTGACTCAATATAGTTAACTAAGTCTACAGCTCGGTTCGATCCACAGACTAATCTGATCAAAGTCCAAAAGTCACCGTACGTCGCTATTATTCTACTAGGTTTGCCCTCGCAAATGTACATATACACGGATATCGTCGATCCTCAGCACGTGGGTGACATTGTGGCACCGCTTTTACGTATCTTCGGTATCACTAACATAAACTATCTTTATGGCATAAATTAGAGCGTTAGCAATACTCCGTTGCATTACGTGCTCGTACTTAGAAGGGAAATTGAAAGCCTAGAAATCAATATAATATCATACACTGGTGAACCTGTACCATTCGAGTTTGGAAAAGATTGCGTGAAACTTCATTTTTGACGCTGCACAACATGAACTTTCCCTACCAAATATATTATATCAACCTAGCTTGAACAGGAATATCTTCGATCTAAAATGGCGTTCCCTATCAACGCGGCCATGGAATAGGAAATTTTGTCTATGGTCTTTTAAGAGCGTCTTACCGTTGCTGAGAAGCGGTGCTAAAGCCATTGTAAAACAGACGCTTCATACGGGTATCGACATGCTCTCCAACGTCACCAATCTGCATCGTACTATCAAAGAGGCACCACGCCAGCGTGTCAGTGAGGCTGTAACAAAACTGAGATGTAAGGTGGAGCAGTAGATCGACACACTGATGACCGGCTAAGGCTATAAAGTGCGTTGTACGAAGTACCGAAGTCAATCTTCTGTCTTTGCCAGATGTAAAAAGGTCAAGAAAGGAGTAATAGATATTTCAGTTAAAATGTCGTTTCCACACCCCCATTCTTGCAAGTGTGCCAGCAGTGAAATCGATCTCTTTTCCGTCCCACCCATGCAAACCTGTCTTGAATGTGGGCAATGGCTCCAGTAACAACCTGTCTCTTGCCTCACCGATGATTCTCCCATCGAATTTACCGTTACCGGTCAAGACGAGATTTATATCGATCTTTAACAGACCATGCTCTATCTCAGGGTGGCTATTATGAAACCCGATGGTCGCGTTTTCACCGAGGTGGATCAAATCGCTCCCGTCAACAACTGGTTGCATTCTCTATTTACACAAGTGGATGTTTTTTTAAACCAAAAACTAGTATCACCACCCAGCAACACGTATACTTATAGATCGTACATTGAGACGCTGCTCAATTACAACAGTGAATCCAAAATAACACATTTAACTTGTGGTCTGTGGTTCGCAGACATCCCTTGAATCTTTGTGGAGGTAACGCTATCAACATGGTATTTGAGGCCCGTCGCAGTTTTACTGCAAAAAGTATGACTGTGGATCTTTTGGGGTATCTACATGGTGATGTGTTTAACCAAATGAAATAACTTATGAATGGCACTTATCTCAGAGTCAAGTTATTCAGTTCCAGAGATGGGTTTATTCTTATGATTGTCCCCGAAATCCCACACTTTAATTGTCGCATCGTTGAAGCCTGTCTTCTAGAGCAACGTTTCAAAGTAGCACCTTCATACTGTCATCAAATGCCAACGCATTAAACGTCAATCCCGCAAAGTATCCCTACACCCACGCATAAGTAAAAACACTCACTATTTGTACGGGTGTGTAAAGTAAATCACCGCACAATTTATTCACCGCACAATTACCCAAACGATGCATCGTGGGATTTGTATCAAACGCAACGTTCAACGTAGACGCCACCAAGAACCCGTTCAACTTCCAAACCTACGACATGAACCATTTCTCGCTGTACGTGGACGAGGAACAAGTGCCGTCGAAACCACTACATTCCAATTTTTTCAAACGGCAACTATGTCATGTCCTACCACACATTGTTTTCTGGAACGGGTATCCATTTCGTGAACGAAGGTAGTGACATCACACGGGAATCTTTCCCTAAGTGATGTAATCTCGTTGTTTTCGATCTCACACCTAATATGTCCACCCACATGATATCGCATTGAAATTTGACGAGGCACGGCTCTTTAAATATCGAAGTGAGCTTCACCAAGCTTTCACCAAAATCGTTAACTGTATCGCTAACATCATCACCATCGACAAGGACAGAAACGTCGTGACCGATTATGGGAGTTAATACAAGAGCTTCCCTCCCCTTGCACTCGTCATTTAAATCATGGACGTCATTGTAGATTTCCATATATACATCGACGACAGCAAATAGTTTATCGTAAGGAACTGGGTGTTTTATATGTATGCGGTACATTACTTTAACATTGGGTGTTAAAACTCCCTTGCGCTTTCGAGGAACTTTCAACCGCTGTTTAAAAGCAAGCCGACTATATCGTCAATAAACTGCACGGTATTCCCTGGGATAGCGGTGATGTTGATTACAGACTGCTCGAATCCCTCATCTCCCATGCCACAACGCGTGCAGAAACTGTCTACGTCAAGGGGGCAGAAAAGAAAATGTTTCTAGCCAAATACACGCCTACGCCTGCCGTAGATCTGTACTACAGAGGTTGTTTGTCTTTGAAAACACTTGCATAGCCTCACACGTTTGCGGTCATTACTATCTCCTATACTTTCTTTATCGCACCCAGAACATTCTAATTGAAACTTTCCTAACCCTATTATCACCCACCAATCATACAGGCAATGACACTAAGATGGTGAGATAATACAACACATTTTTCAAAACGCCACGGTCCTGCCGCCCCTCAAGATCCTGAGTCCAATTAGCGTACACCTATTAAAGAGGCAATTCGATTGCGTGCCGGCCATAATCATAACAGTCGTTGAAGCGATCAAATATCATGGAAGGTCAAGACGTTTGCATCAGAAAAGCAAAGGAGGTGAAGCCGATCGCCATCACCAATATTTTCAACACTTTGTTACCGCTGGACGAAGTTGACGCCAAACAAGTCATCGTCGGCATGAGCGTCAAGAACAACCTTACGCCATTTGTCCAGATAGAAAATGTGGAGGGAATTGTGTGGTGTTTAACCGTACAGAGTGGCAAGAACTGGGCAACTACAAGTCGGTCATATCAAAGTTTTTCAGCAACACGCCACCTCCTCAGAAGATTAGTCTGAATAATCATTAAATCTCTCTGAAACGCATGTACGGTGACCGTTTGTTCGTCATCAGTGAGAAACAAAACGCCGACTCAAACAGGCTGCCTATCTAGCACTTAGTTGGGCACGTATTTTTGAGGTGTGGGACGTTACCATCGACCGCCGGGATATGTGGTTGGCACCCATCGCACCTTATCTCAATGATTTTGATCGATACTCTCGTCATGGATGTATGCGACACATTAACAGAATCAGCGGATGTCATCGATCTCAAACAGCCTATGGTGGAAACTCACATCTGTAACCTGGATCTTATCAGTGCTACCTACCATACACGTCAAGTCGTCGGTTTGGACTATTACATGCTGTATTGTTAACTAGAAACAATTTTACTAACATATCTAAGAGACACTGTAGAAAAACTTATGAACTAATCTATGGGTCTCTCCTGTAAAAGCGTATAATAAATATTATGTATATCTGTGAAACCTTTAATGTATAATAAATATTATGTATATCTGTGAAACCTTTAATGTATAATAAATATTATGTATGTCTTAAAAACAGTTTATTTATATTAAATATTATGTATATCTGTAAAATCTTTAATGTATAATAAATATATGTTTTGTAATATTGTGTTTTATTCACGCAAAACCTGTTTGTTCTTTACACGTAGGGTAATCAGATACGAGTCTCAACTTGTAGAGCCGGAAAATTGTCACCAAGCATGAACAAGTTCAATGACCTCTTGTACTAGCTCACGGTTTCAAGGTCACAATCTATTCATGTCTCGACTTGTCTTGTTGAGCAGCCAAACTGGTGCCAGGCATGAGTCATGACGGAAAACCCAGGGGGAAAGAATGTTGCGACATCACACGCAATGATGACGTCACACAGATTGAGGTGACTTGTTTTGTCGATCCACCATATTGGCGGCACGAATGAGTCATCAGGGAAAACCCAGTACCACATAGAAAACCAGAAATAAAACCTTGCAACATTGAAGGGGGACAACAGGTCGCTAACCCCATGTCGTCATGAAAATAACCAAAGGGGAAATTAAGGTCAGATGGAAATATATCGCACCAAGTATAAGTCACCAGAGGAAAACCCTGGGGGAGTGTTGCGATATAACACGCAATGATTACGTCATACAGATTGGGGTCAAAGGTCAAAGGTCAAATTCGGCTGAAACACCCTACACTGAATAAAAATATGAACATCTGATAGATTTCTCAAAGCATGGCTTCTACTTAACTTTCTTTCCATTGAGTAATTTTTTAATTCGTATTATTTTATATGTGTTTTATTTTCACAATAATATCTGTAATGATTTAATTTATCAACCAATGTTGGTATGTTACGGCTTCTTTCAAACTGAAAGACACATTCTTATAAATGTTAATTAAATTAGAATATTTATTCTGACCCTTCATTGCGAACGTACTGTTTTAGTAACAAATCTATCTAATCAAAGATAAAATAATAAATGGAGTGAAAATTATGTAAATAAGCTATCATGTGAAAAGCTATCATAAGAGAAGTTTTAACGTATATTTGTATAAGAAAACATAGCCTTTTCACTTGGTTATAAATTAAACTCTAGCCTAAAATTTTCAGTATCAAAAACGACAAAACACACTCTTCCGATAGCAAGAGTAGCTAAATATTATTATTTCAATCTTTACCATTTGTATAATTGTCCTAAACATAATTCATTAATAAAATTAAGTTCCAAGTTAAACATATAATTATTAGTAATGAATTAAAGCTGCATATGAATAATTTAACTGTAAATAATATTCGTTTTACTTTTGACATGAAAATACCACGGCAAAGTGACTAGTTTCGTGCTTTGTGACTTGAACAGTATATTACTTTCAAATTTTTTCTGGCTTGCAATGCAGAATGTGCATACGTTGGGCCGTTTTCTTGGACCCTCTTGTTGGTTGTATGTCTGTAAACACGGTTGACACACAGGACCTGGAATCAAAACAGAACAGTAGGATAAAATTAGCACATTACTACGATTTATTCTTCAGCTTTATGCTTTAGCTATGTTAAAATGAGACAAATATATTTGGTCTCCGTGTTCTTTGTTTCTACTTTATAATTACTAAACAATTTTAAAATTTTCCACTATAACCATCGCACCAAGTGCAGTAGTTAAATTTGATCAAAATGTTTGAAGACGCTATTCCTAACCAAGGAAGGCTCTTGTTACTTGGGAAATAAAGCATTTTAATTTTAAGTTAAATGTTATAATTAGTTTATTGACAACTATTTTGAGAGTTGTAAAATCCAATTAAACAATTTTATACAGCCATTACTGTCTTCAGCCTGTGGTCAGTTTTTTTATTCGAGCCATATATGTTTCCACTACTAGAATGATGGGGAGTGTGTACACCTCATTTACATATCAATTTACGGATCTTGGAAATTTAATTTGAGTATGAGTTGTTCAAATTAAAAATATAACGTTTAAAAGGCCAAACCAAAAATGTTTTTGCAATTAAACACATTTGCATTAAATATAGTGACCTTCTCCAACACATTTTTATTTTATTATTGATTACTAATTTAACCATAAAGAAAATATTTCCTAATGTACAGCAGAATATTATTTATTTCTATCACACTACATCGAGGATACAATGATAAGTAAATTTAGTTACTTGCTCTATGGCATAAAAAATTCAAAATATATTTCCAGTCTATCTCATTACACCATATCCTTATCTAGAACTAGTTCTATCCAATCCATATCACTACACCCTCTCTCTATCTTGAGCGTGTTCCATCCAGTCCAACTCATTACACTCTATCCCCATATTGATCTAGTTATATCCAATTCTCCTCATTACACCCTCTCCCTACCTTGAGCGAGCTCCATCCAGTACAACTCCCTACACCCTACCCTTAATTTGAGATAGTTCTATCTAGTCCTCCTCATTACACCCTATCCCTCTCTTGAGCTAGTTCTATCCAGTCCTCCTCATTACACCCTATCCCTGTCTTGAGCTAGTTATATCCAGTCCTCCTCATTACACCCTATCCCTCTCTTGAGCTAGATCTATCGAGTCTATCTCATACATCCTATCCCTATCTTGAGCTAGTTCTATCCAGTCCACCTCATTACACCCTATCCCTATCTTGAGCTAGTTATATCCAGTCCTCCTCATTACACCCTATCCCTCTCTTGAGCTAGATCTATCGAGTCTATCTCATACATCCTATCCCTATCTTGAGCTAGTTCTATCCAGTCCACCTCATTACACCCTATCCCTCTCTTGAGCTAGATCTATCGAGTCTATCTCATACACCCTATCCCTATCTTGAGCTAGTTCTATCCAGTCCTCCTCATTACACCCTATCCCTGTCTTGAGCTAGTTATATCCAGTCCTCCTCATTACACCCTATCCCTCTCTTGAGCTAGATCTATCGAGTCTATCTCATACATCCTATCCCTATCTTGAGCTAGTTCTATCCAGTCCACCTCATTACACCCTATCCCTATCTTGAGCTAGTTCTATCCAGTCCACCTCATTACACCCTATCCCTATCTTGAGCTAGTTCTATCCAGTCCACCTCATTACACCCTATCCCTATCTTGAGCTAGTTCTATCCAGTCCACCTCATTACACCCTATCCCTATCTTGAGCTAGTTCTATCCAGTCCACCTCATTACACCCTATCCCTATCTTGAGCTAGTTCTATCCAGTCCACCTCATTACACCCTATCCCTATCTTGAGCTAGTTCTATCCAGTCCACCTCATTACACCCTATCCCTATCTTGAGCTAGTTCTATCCAGTCCACCTCATTACACCCTATCCCTATCTTGAGCTAGTTCTATCCAGTCCACCTCATTACACCCTATCCCTATCTTGAGCTAGTTCTATCCAGTCCACCTCATTACACCCTATCCCTATCTTGAGCTAGTTCTATCCAGTCCACCTCATTACACCCTATCCCTATCTTGAGCTAGTTCTATCCAGTCCACCTCATTACACCCTATCCCTATCTTGAGCTAGTTCTATCCAGTCCTCCTCATTACACCCTATCCCTATCTTGAGCTAGTTATATCCAGTCCTCCTCATTACACCCTATCCCTATCTTGAGCTAGTTATATCCAGTTCACCTCATTAACCCTTATCCTATTTTGAGCTAGTTCAATCCAGTATCCTCACACAAAATATCCTATATGTACCCTTTAGTTATCACTAGGTACATTTCCCCGACATATCACAGTACCAATACGTCACTAAATGGCCACGTCACCTCGCTGACCTAGAAAATTCAACTAATTGAGCTTTGGTACTCGTTTACTACCCTCCGTTATTTTATTTTACAAAATAAGACTAGTCCCCTTGTAAAGAAAACAGAACGAGTATAAGTTCAACATAACTATATAAATGAATAAATGGATTAATTTGGTTGGACCACCAAATTTAAGGGCAAATGAAAAAGAACACACTCAAACATTGGCCCACTGGCCACTCAATAAACGTTTTGGTCTGACACTGTTCTACCTCGTGAGGCGCATGGTCCTGTCAACAATCCCTACATCACTGACCTATTCTTCTACACTCCACCTTTGACCTCAGTGGGTGAGAAGTGCCATATATTGGCACACATTTCAAATAGTCCACAAGGTGTGACGTAGATGATACATATCTTACGCTAGTTCTATCCAGTCCACCTCATTACACTCTATCCTATCTTGAGCTAGCTATGTCCAGTCCTCATTACATTATAGCCTATCTTGAGGTAGTTATATCCATTCCACCTCATTACACCCTATCCCTATCTTGATCTAGTTCTATCCAGTCCATCTCATTACACCTTATTTCTTTTCCATCCACTCATCCTCGTGGAACTTTTTCAGAAGCACGTTAACCATAGTTTAGAGGTCCCCGAAAGGACTTAGGGAGCATCACAATGGAAGTGTTATGGAGGAATTGGAACCAAGAAGGTACCAAAGATTAATCATCCTAAAAACTAATCATGGAAAATACGAGTACACAGCAACATTTACAGTCAAAACGAAAACCTCTACTCCGTTCCCGCGCGTTTACGAAACAACTAAATAGATCACTATGGCCGCACGCTGGATGAACGCCACAAAACAAACATCGACACTTGTAGAAAATGAAAACTTTACTAAAGTAACTGAGAATGTAACTGGTAGTGTAATTGTACATTCAAATCTTAACCAGTCCTTTCCAACATCTACTCTCTGTGAAGACTCGCGGGAACAGGATTTGGAAAATAAAACAACCAAAATTCTACTAAATTTTAATGATCCTACAACATGATCTGATTTGAATGACCATGTGACAAGATTATTAGTTGAAAATGGTCCAGAACAAAATAAAACTGATAATTTTCTTTTATCAATGAATGCAGAAAAAATGAGTTTTACGGGAATTTGGTTCCATAAAAAACTTTTTAACGGAGAAAGCGTAGAGCGAGATTGGCTAATTTACAGTGAAGAGAAAACTTTATTTACTGTTTCCCTGCATGCTATTTGGTAAGCATTATAATTCTTGCCTGGCAAATCCAACAGTAGGATTTTCTGAATGGGAAAAATTACACCCTCGAATTCCAGAGCATGAAAATTCTGTAGCGGACCGTGAATGTTAAGTTATTTTGAAAATCTTTGAAAAAAGTATTAAAAAGTGCAGTACTGAACTAAAGGAAATTACCATAAAAGAAAAAGAGAAATGGCGGCACATTCTCAAAATTATTATTGATTACATTTTTTTTGTGCAGTCAACAACTTTGCTTTTAGCGGCTCAAGTACAAATATACGTGAGGACAATAATTCTGATTTCTTTTTTTAATTTGCTAGAATTTGTTTCTCTTTATGATAAACAGCTAGAAGAGCATACTACCTAAAGCAAAGGGGGAAAAAAATACAAATTACTTTTCTCCAACAATTCAAAACAAGCATAAATTTAAGAGGTGACACTGTACGCCAAGAAATATTAAAATATATAAGAAAGGCTAAATATTTCTCAATTTCATTTGATTGTACCCCACATGTAGCCCATCATGAACAAATGTGCCAGATTATTAGGTACGTGAGAGTTTCGGAGAATGTTCGCTCTATTGAAGAAAGTTTCATTGATTTAATAAAAACTAGTTGAACGACTGGAGCTGGTTTAATTGAATAGATTCCACAAAAAGTACAAGTCGATGATCTTGATATTCATAATTGCCTAGGACAAACATAAGATAATGTTTCAAATACGGCAGTGGAAGTATTCACAAGTCCAGGCCCCTACAAACAATTAACAGCCATGCACGTTTTATGCCATGTGCTGCTCATTCATTGAACTTGGTTGGTGATCGCGCTGCTGGAGCGTCTCCAGATGTTTTCACATTTTTTGGAACAGTACAAGAACTGTACAAATTGTTTGCTTTCAGTGTCAAAAGGTGGGACATATTATCCAACAATCTTTTACCACTCTCAAGCGTCACTGTGGTACAAGATGGCATCCATAATATTCTGCTGTTCGTGCACTTTATTCAATTGATAAAGTCGTCGAGGCCTCAGAGGAAATTTCTAACAACCCTCAATTCCATGACGGTTTATCAGTGTTTAAAAATCTTCTTAAATATATTAATTTTAAGTTTGTTTGTTCCTCTGTTATGTGGGATCTCCCGTGTGAATGATATGACAAAGATATGACCGTGGAGTTAGTCACTTGACTGGATTGAACGATGCCTTACAAGACATCTGAGATACAGGGATTGATGTTATACTGGACAAAGCATCACACATCTGTGCTGGATCATCTCTTGAAATAGACTGTTTCTTCGAGGAGAAAAGGGCAAAGAAGAGGAAAAGACTGACTTTGGAAGAAAGTGAGGACACTGTTTTGACAGGAAAACAAAGGTTCAGAATGGACTTTCATGTTATTTTGAACAAAGTCTTAGAACAAATGGAATGGCGTTTTAAATGTTTTAGTGCAGTGTTAGATTACTTTAAAAATCTTAATGGGCAATTATTTGCAATTTATGACTGTAGAAGATTTAAAAGCTGGTACAAAACGCTTGGCAAATAAATATGATAAGGTTCAGAATGCTTCTGAAACAGAGGGGGAAATAGACAGTTTTAAATTTCAGGCCAGTTCTTTATTTGAAAAAAGTCAGGATTTTTCAAAAGCAACCTCTCTTGACCTAATAAATTTAATCCACAAAATGTTCATAGCCACATCTTATCCAAACTTAGTAATTGCTTTCAGATTATTTTTTAACATTTCCAGTTACTAATGCGTCTGGTGAACGAGGTTTTAGTAAGCTGAAAATAATACAAAATTACTCAAGGTCATCATTGGTTAAAACACCTGGCAATTATATCAATAGAAAAAAACATTGATAAAAATATTAATTACGATGAGGTAGTAAATGATCTTGCTGCTGTTAAAGCTAGAAAGGTGTAACTAACTCTAAGTATAAAATAAATCTGTTGATATTTTTTATATTATGTTATTTCTACATTTTTTCTTTAGTAATTGAGGTAGCAGTTAATTATAAACAAAACGTATCCTTCATTCAATTCAAACTATCTACAATTTTTTTGTTACTACAACACTTACACTTATTTAAGCTCATATAATCAGCACAGGCTATTGAATAAGATTATCTATTTAAGTTAATTTTTAGTAAAAACTATTAACTCATAATACATATTTAATGCAAAAAAATTATTATTTTGTTATTATTTATAACAAATAAGCAAATTATAAACGGGACAATAATTGCAAGCCCCAATAATAATAGCAAAGTTTATGTTATACAGCTAATGTATTACATCTGCAACAGGTACACAATACAATCTGACACCATCACCTGCTCCGGTATGACTGCGCGGTAACGGGTAGGTTGTTGATGGGGAGGGGGGTCACCAATGTTACTGTTTGCCCCGGGCGCCAATTCCTGTAGCTACGGCCCTGCTCACAAGGGCAACGTTGAGATTTGCGCTGACCGGATGCGTAGAGATCACACCAAGCACGATGAAGAACACACGCACAAAAGGTCGAGGATAATCTCGGCTCACTTTTAGGTACATTCTAATGTTATACTAGCATTACATATTGGTTTCCCAACTCGTCTCTTCCCATTTTGTTTTACAGCCAACACCTGGAATGCAGTGCATGTTCTGCCCACCGTAACCTTCGAATTTTGATTTCCCTTACAATGTCTGGTATTGAGTACAGTGTATGTAACTCATCATTATGACAGCTCTTTAATTCTACATTATTTTAATTCCTTTTTGGATCAAATATTTTCCTAAGTACTTTATTTTCAAACATCCTAAATTTATTCTCGCTATAAGATACCATACATATTTCACAAGTACAAAAAACTACCTGTAAACTATTTTTTTTAAATGTAATATGAATTTTATATTTCTTGACAACAGGCACTGGGTAATAAATAATAGCAGGAATTTCCCGACTCTATGCTTGACCTAAATTTATTATTTTTTCTAATAAATATATTATTAAGCTTAATAATTAATTTATTTTTCCTAATAAATCAATTATTTAACTTATAAAAATTACAGTTTACAATTCACTACACCAATTTGAAATTTAAACTGGGCTTAATGTTGTCTTTTAATATAAGCCTATAACCTGAACTTGGTATTAAAAAAAACTAAAGCTATATTATCATTTGAAGAAAAAATACACGCATTTACAAGGTAGATATCTCTTTTTACACCTTTTAGTGAGACTAAACAACAATGCTATTTGTTTGTCTAGGAAGATATACCTGCTACCAGCTGAGCTTGGAGGTGTGATATGTAACTGGAAGCCAACCTCAAGGTCTCAATCTTGGACAGCTTGCGATCCACAGGCTCTGTAGGTATGAGGGTCCTTAATGTCGTGAAGGCAGAATTAACGCTAAGGGAAAAAGGCAAGAAATCAATTAGAGCAACACTTTTTGTTTATGTCTGTCTTGGCTTACAGTTCTTAGTTTAGAGTGTTTGGTCACTTCACCTGTATCTATTCAATTGATTGAGACAAGTGTGCTGCGAGCAGCTTTTGGAATCCAGTGCAGGCCTATCAGAAGGTCTCAAACACCCAATCTTTGATGTGTTCTGTAAATTAAGGCTAACACTTAGAAAAAAATGTTCTTATTAATATAGAAAGTACGTAGGGGTCACAGAATAAAACATAACTTAAATATGACAATGAGCACACGCTACAGATCTTTATTCATTAGTTAGTTCTGAAAAGTTGGCAATTGTATATTAGCTCTATCCCTTTGGCTTAACACAATAATGATCTGCATCTGTGCTTAGTTAATTTAAACATCAAGGGTCCCTTAAAAGGACGCCATTTATAAACATATTATTCTACAAAAAATATTAAAACTTATATGCAGGCTTTTGGACCACCCTTATTACTTTTAAATTTCTTGAATATTTTTTATTTAAGAAATAAAATCAAGAAAAACAAAAATATAAACAATTATTACCATTAACGACTAAATATATTATTCTTATTAGAGTTTGGAGAGAATATCACAAAATGCAGTATCATATATTTTATTAATAAAGGCACAGAATGTTATTAAACAAATGTTTTTGTACTGGTGACTCGAAAACGAATAGGCTAAGTTAACTGTATATAATCAATAAACTAATTAACAGAGTCCGAATAAATAAATAGACTTTGACTCATGTGGTATCAACCATTTGCACTGAGTGTAGTTTTTAAACAATTTGATTTTCCATCTTCTGTCAATTCTGATATAGCTCTAGTTCTTATTTATCCTACTGGTTAAGTTACGTGATTAATAACATTGTATTAAGACGTATCGATGATTAAGCCCTTATTTAGTTTTTATATATTGAAAACAACTTTAACTCAAGCCTTAAGCCGAATTTAAGATCAATATCATCATTCTTCCCAATCCTGAGAATATTCATCCAATCCTTAACCCAACTTTCTTCAAATACATGTTCATATTTATCCTCCCATCGATGTATTGGCATACCAAGGGTATTGTATATTCAGGTTTCCCAACTTAAATGTTGTGTACGTACGTGTGCAATCCTCCATACGCTCCATATGACCACTTCCCCTCGCCCTGATGTAGCCAGCGTTGGATGTGTTTTGAGTTTTATATGAATATGTTTTCAAGAAGATATAGGTTTATTGTGTGCTGTGGAAAGGGCGAATAGCTGAGCTGCCATTGAAAGTAAACAATACTTAAAACATTGGACATCTTGGGAGTAGACATGTGATATTAATTGTTTGATATTTAGATTTGCATACATGTATAATATATATTAATAAAATATTGCATATGTGCTAATGTGTTTATTTACTGTAAACCTTCTAGTTTACAGCAATAAAAAGGCCAACATTCGGTTTAAGAAAAAATTATATAAAATTTAGTCAAGTGTGAAATATTGTGTTAAGCTAATTAATAAATAGCCCAAGGAAGGCAAGTATTAAAACATTTGAGACGCAACAACCACACCCCACTTCATTCTATGTGCCTTGATTGTTCTTAATACGTTTGGGGGTGCATACAAACCAAGAAGTGCTTTGCTATCTTACTTTCTCCATTCTTCGGTTTGTTCACCCCTCTAAGGCCCTAATATCTTTATCAGCAATTTGTTCTCAAAAACTTTCAAGTTATTCTCTTGCTACATAATATAAATAAAATATATACTACGAAAACGATTTTGACTTTAAATATAATTTTTTGCAAACCTATGAAAAAATAAATTAAAATGTAATAATTTAAAAATATTTTTTTTAAATTAATTTTATTTCATAANAGTGTAGATTATTTCTCGTATCAAACTGTCCCATTCAATATTTTCTTGCCTAAAATATATTACTAATAAACTGTATTTTGTTTTTAAAAACAAATAACAGCTTTTTAATAGGGATTAAACCTTAAAATGATCGAAACCTTGAATTTTTAAAGATATTCATCATTGAAAAGGATTTGAAAAATTATCAGATTTGAGATTCAAAAAATAAAAGTTTTTTTTTGCTTTGTTTTTTAAAAATATATTAATGAGAATTATTTTTTTCGAGGTTTGTTTTACTTTATGGTGGTTCAACCCAACATAATTATAGAAATAACGTAGCAATCAAACTCCAGACCAGTAATTTAGCGCTCAAGGCCGTAGACAGAGCCAGGGTTTGGGGATTAACCCCCCACCCCCCAAAAAAAATTATGAACAAAATATATATGGCTTTATTTATTGTTCAAACAATAACAGAATTAAGATACAAGTACAAATTAGAGGTCTGTGTTACCATAAAAAACACTTCAGAGAACTTCTAGAGGTGTTTAATATTTAGAATTTTTCCTAGACTCTGGCAGTTAGTGGGCTATGTTGCCATAAAAAAACTTCAGATAACTTCTAGAACTGTTTATCATTTAGAATTTCTTCTAGCTTCCGGCAATTTGGGGATGTGCCTACTAACCCCCCCCCCCTCCCCTCCCTGAAATTATTGGTTGGCTGACACTAATTTAATGTACGAATGTTACAATAAATTCATGATAGCAAAAAATTAACATTTAGTTACTATTTATATAGTTTTTTTCTTATATTTGTATTTTGTTAAAGATCTTTTTTTCCAAGATTAGAATTTAAAATTTGGGATTTTAAGCCTAGTCAATAGAGACAAAAAAATGACGATTAGCTTATAAAAAATGCAAGAATTTTGATATTTAAAAGGCTCACGTATTTACGGGTACTGAATGATTTTCTAAGTTTTAGACCTTGGTAGACCATCGTTCTTGCCTCCATATTGAAAAAATTGTGGCATGAATATTTTTTCCTCCATAGCTCCTTTCTGGATGATCCTACGATCAAGATAGTCGTTAACAATATTATAAAAGAGACAATTTTCTTCAACTCTTATCTAAAACGTTTTTTGGTTTGTCAAATAGTTTCCAATCTTTAGCGGCGTCAATTGGAGAATATTCCACTAATTTTTGAAAAAGTTACTTTTTTTGCGTCTATTCTTTTGACAAGTTGTAGAAGCGCCGACCATACAAACAGCTTATGAGACATTGACAGCATTTCTATCCCCCAATAATTTCCCCCGAACGCAGCATTTACAAGGGGAGAAGGAGAGACTTGCAGAATAGTGGAAATTTGTGCCATCCGAGTGGCAGATCTTTACCATAGAAAGCTTAGATTATTTATTTGTTGGCTTATGTTTAATTTTACACATTATTTTACACGGTTAAAGGGTTGAAAAACCTTACTAAACATTTAGACTTTGTACCCTTCAACCTCGGTTCTAGTGGAATTTACTGTTAATTGTGTGTGCATGTGTGTGTAGCTTATAACAATGTTTTGGATTTTCAATGACTGCTTCCAAAGTGACCTATTGTTTCATATGTGAATAAAACTTTAGACGAAGGCGGAATAGTTGAAGTGCAAAAGAGGGATATAAAACTCTTCGAGTTTCTAGCGTCAAAATAAAAAAATTAAAAATATGAGTGCTTCTTAACAAAGTGACCATGCACAGTGCATGCCAAAAGCATTATAACAATGATAAATTGATTGCGTCGACTTATCGTCAAGGTAGTGATAAGGCTCCACAGTCCTTGTCGTCGACATTGCTGAGATCGGCTGTGCTGACCTTTATTTCCAAAAACCATTGCTTCCTACACAGTGAAGAAACAACTGAAGAAATTGTAAGTAAGCAAATAACTCGTTTTGCCGTTAGAAATACATTCTATGAAGTGTGAAAGCTACCTGTGAAAGACACAGTCTTGAAAGTAGGGAATTGCAACGATGACGGGCTCTAATGATATTTGACCTTATACAACATGTTTATGATTTAGTCGCGGTAGCTGCGAAATACCATAATGTATGTATGAAAAAATTGTACATTACCATCGACTGGACTAAAGAGAGGGCATCATTTGGCTAACAATATGGATGATGAGATAGAATATATATATTCTTAACAGAACGAGAATTCTGATGAATGTCAATTCTCCCTCAACGATTTAAAAAAAACAGATTGAAGAGGATTATCGGCCAGGTATCCAAACAGTCAAAGCACGCTTATTACAGAAGTGCGGTGACGATATTATTATTCTATAAACCGTGAATAAACCACCAAATGTCTTCTTTTGGTGTACTAGATGTAAAATACTGACAGACACTTGGTAAAAGGAAAAAAAAATCCAACCGACATGAAGAAAGACTTCGACTCATTCAAGCCGCAACTGCTATCATTTTTGAAGATATAAGATCGGAAGTTTACAGCACAGAAATATATCCTCCTACTGATAATTTTATGCAAGATGTTAATACCACTGTTCCACAGTCGTTACGTTTTGTGTTTTTTTTTGGCTGGTTCAATTTTGAAATACAAACGTGGCCCCCTGGAAAAATGGTGGGGGGGGGGGATACACGACTTTGTTTCATGCTGTAATCTTTGTGATGAGGTTGCGTTAATTTTTATAGCCATTACAAATAGGAGATGGTTCATTTTTATCCATAAAGCTTGGATCAAAAAATTTCACTAACGTTTTTTCAGCGTTGGGGTTTTCATCATCATAAGTGAAACGGTGCAAATATCCTATATTATGCCTCCTAGAGTTAAAATCGAGTAGGATGCCTTATCTCAGTTCGTATTTGACAATACTGACTTTAATGTCAAGCAATTATTCGGTAAAACAGGATACAGAAGATGCTGACAGTTTGATAATAAACACAGCCATCGACGTGTCTTCAGAATACGATTCTGTTGTCATTGTAGGTGAAGATATAGATCTTCTAATTTTATTGACAGGATTAGCAAGATCACTTCCAAATTTTTATTTTCGAAAACCAGGCAAAGGAAATATTACCAAAAGCTGTAATTTCTTCAGTATGGAGAAGCAGCAGATAACATACTGCTCCTTCATGCATTTAGCGGCTGCGACACTACATCTGCTCTCTTCAATACTGGGAAAAAAGTTGTTCATTTCTCTTGAGAATAACCTACACTTAAACAATACCGTGAAACTGTTAAAGAAACGTGAAATAGACCTAAAGAGTAATTATACAGCTGGACAACGCTTTCTGGTTACGTTATATGAGCTGATAAAGTAAACAAAATATTAGAATCACTTCGCTACCAGCGTTTTGCTATATCTGTAACGCAAAGTAAATTCAATATTGCTACACTACCACCTACACGAGAATCTGCACAACAACACTCATTTAGGACGTACCACAAGGGGCAGGCCTGGTATGGCATTTACAAAGTTCCACAAGAGTGGGGCTGGCAAAGAAGCAAAATTGGACTTACTCCATTCAGAAACACAAAGGATCCAGCTCTTCAAGCTTTGCTCAAATGCATCTAATGTAAATGCAAGGTAAGATGCGGTGCAACTAGTGGTTGTAGGAAAGTGGGTCCAAAAGGCTATATTATATATGGTTATTGCAATGGGCAAACATGAGAAAACGTGCCACAGATTTTAATCGATTCTAAAGAAAAATAAGAGAAATCAGAATGCTTCGGCAAGATATTACTCTTGTGTTGGAAAAAGATAAGCCGTTATGAGCTGGAAAACTAATGTTTGGCAAGAAGATAAAGGGATTTCCTTATTCCACCGAAAAAATCTAAAAATTCAGAATTTCAAAACGGGGTTCTGAGGAAATGGGGTGATTAGAAAAAACTTTTAAGATGAGGTAGAAAATTAAAATTGGGCAGACAGGTAAAGAAACCTATTCAATTAATCATAAATGTTTGGATATTTTAATTTTTAGATGGAACTCCAGAAAATAAGTAAAGGGGGATATATATAAAGAAAAATAACTTGTCTGGTTGAAAATTTAAATAGGGAAGGCAGATATAAAGAGCACTCCAAATAACCAAATAAAAAAATTCAAAGAGGGAATTGGAAAAATTGATAGAGAAGGGGGTAAATTTCTAAAACTCATATAAACATTAGTGTGGTAGATTATTATTATTATTATTATTATTATTATTATTATTAGCACCGCGTCTTACTACCCGTTCGGGTTATACGCATTGTGTGGTAGAGAACTGAAATTTGGCAGGCGTGTTTAGAGAATATTCAAAATAAACATACAAGTCCAAACACTTAAAATTTAAAATTGTAACTCCATAAGATAGGATAAGAGGGGAGTGGGAGACATATAAATAGAAAAAAACCTGGGGGGGGGGTATAAAACTAAATTTGCCAGGAATATAGAGGGATGACTCCAAATAACAAGATTAAAATTAAATATTCTATATTTATAAGTGGTGGCTGTTAAAATGTGTAGGGTTGTAGGGTAGGAGGTTTCAAAAATTTTAAAATGAAAGTAATCAACTACTTATCAGTGTGGTGGAAGATTGAAATTTGTCAGGCAGGCATAAGGATATTAAAAGGGGTTCTTCTCAAAATTTCTAAAGATAAAAAAAACTTCTCATAATAGCAGAAAATTGAAAGCATTTACTAAATGTAATGGTACAGACCGAATAGCTAGCAGATTCTAAACACTTAAAATTTAAAATAGCGGTAGGAGAAACGCTCGTGGTTGGACATTTCAAAAATTAATGAACTTAATAATATTTAATTTTAAAAATGACACCTAGACACGGGATCTTTGGTATTGTGCGTCAATGCTTAGCCACTGATCCATCCAGAAGTCGTTCAGGGTCATTCTTCACTCATTCTCTAACCACTGAGCTATCCAGGAGTTGTACAGGGTCATTCTTCACTCATTCTCTAACCACTGAGCTATCCAGGAGTTGTACAGGGTCATTCTTCACTCATTCTTTAACCACTGAGCTATCCAGGAGTTGTACAGGGTCATTCTTCACTCATGCTCTAACCACTGAGCTATCCAGAAGTCATCACATGCTCAAGGTCAATCTTCACTCATAGTTTAAGGCAGGGTCTGTGTTTGACGTATGGAAATTATCAGCTACGTTATTAACAAAATATAAACATCTTGGCTATTTAATCCATAATGAACTTGGGATTGAACTTAAGATCGAAGATGCTCAATGTATTTAATGTTCTTTCACCGCTTGTTTTTTTCTACCCATAGTTTCTGATACTCTCTTCTACATTAGTATAAAAACTGAGCATGGAAACAAACAATGGCAACACAAGAAAGAGTTCAATATTGGTTTTATAAGTGTCAATAATACTAATGGTTACTTCTATATTTCATGAAATGTAGGTATTAAATGTACATTATTTAAAATACTATCGGTACTATTGATTTAATAATTGTGTCGTTTTGGACTTTACCAATATTATTTAATCTCAAATACATATTATACATTCATATACTCTTATTTAAATTTATTGGCCAATTTTATTCTCATTCAAAAACTGACCATGTTGTACGGGAGAGGAAGGGCTTCAGAATTTATCAAAGTTATTATTTATGTTCTTTTCCTAATAGGGAATTTAAGGACACTTTGTATGGGTAACGTTTTAATATCATGTCGCAAGACTTATATTTTATATTTAGCCTTAAATCTCTAACTTTCTTTTGCAATTAACATGACAGTAGATAGCCCGGCATATGGGTAAAATTTGAAATTTGACCTTTGACCCCAATCTGTGTGACGTCATCATTGCGTGTTATGTTGCAACACTCCCCCTGGGTATTTCCTATTGAGGTCATCGCAACTCTAGTGATTGTATTTGTCCTTTGGGGTTACTGACTCAAATTTCCCCTCCAATTCCCCTCTGGTTATTTCCGTGACGACATGGGGTAAACAACTTGTTGTCCTTCTTCCGTGTCGCAAAGGTTTATTTCTGGTGGGTTTTTTTCCATTGGTCTTCTATGTGGCAATGGTTTTTTCCTTATGACTCATACCTTATGCCAGTTTGGTGTCTTGACAAGACAAGTCACCTCGATCTGTGTAACGTCATCATTTTGTGTGATAGTGCAACACTACTCTTATATGTGGTAGTGGGTTTTCCCTGATGACTCATACCTGGCGCCTGTTTGTCGGCTCTACAAGATATGTAGAGACAGGAATAGATCGTGACCTTGAAACCGTTAGCTAGTACAAGTGGTTATTGACCATTTTCATGCTTGGTGCCAGTTTGGTGTCTCGACAAATCGAGACTAGTATCTAGTTGTCGTACGTGTTGGAATAAGGTAAGGGACAAACAGGTCTTGCATGAATAAAACACGATATTACAAGCATATATGTATTATAAATTAAAGGTTTCACAGTCATACATATTATTTATTATACATTTTTACAGGAATGAAGCATATATTCATTTATACGTTTTTCTACAGTGCCTCTTAGATGTGTTAGTAAAATAGTTTTTAGTTCACAATCCAACATGAAATAGTTTAAACCGATGACTTGACGTGTATAGTAGGGGGAACTGATAAGATCCAGGCTACTGATGTGGGTTTCCACCGTAGGCTGATCGAGATTGATTACATCCGCTGATTCTGTTAGCGTGACACATACATTCACGACGAGTGTGTCGATCAAATTGTTGCAATATCATGCGACGGGTGTTGACCACATATCTCGACGGTCGATGACGATATCGATGAGGTCCCACACCTCACAAATACGTGCCCAGCTGGGTGCAATATAGACAAACCATTTGAGACTGGGGTTTTGTTGGTCACTGATGACGACCATACGGTCACTTACAAGACTTGTGTGCGTGGGAGAGACGGAAAAGAGACCGAGTTCACTAATGGCATACTCGCAAGACTGAGGGTGTAGAAAATACTTTTAACTGAAAATATCTATCACTTATTTCTTGACCTTTTTTTCGTCAAGCAACGATTGAATACTGATGTCGATGCCTTACGACGCCCTTTATAGTCTGAACGGGCCATCAGAGTGTTGATCTTCTGCTCTGCCTTGCGTTTTAGGTGTGTTCCAGGCTCGCCGACACTCTGGCGTAGGGCATCTTTAAAAGTACGACGCTGGTTGGCGACGTCGTAGAGAACGCCAATACCCGTATCAAGCGCTTGTTTTCCTATGACTTTAGCACCACTTCTTAGCAACGGTACGACGCTGTTGAAAAGGCCTCTGATTAAAAGTCATATTTTATGCCTGCGTTATTAGGAAACACTATGTTTGATAATATATTCCTGTTCCAGCCTGGTTGACATAGTATTTTTAGTAGGGAAATTTTATGTAGAGCAGCGTTGAAAATAAATTTCACTCACATTTTTCCAAACTCGAATGGAACAGGTTTGCCAGTGTCTGTTCTTTCATTTATTTTCAAGCTTTAAATTTACCTTATAAGTACGGGCACGTATTGCAACAGAATATAGCTAACTGTCTTGTGGTTGCCGTAGACTTAGTTGTTGTTGATACCGACAATACGTAAAAGCGGCGCCACAATGTCACTCACGGTCTGAGGATCGATGATATCCGTGTAAATGTACATTTACGAGGGCAAGCCTAGTAGAATGTTGTCGGCGTACAGGGACTTTTGGAATTTGATCAGATTAGTCTTAGGATCGAAACCGAGCTGTAGACTTAGTTGACTAGATAGAATCAACAGATGTGTATTTGGTGAAGTAGAGATAATGTCCACTTATTTGTTAGGGTTTGTGTAGTTGAATTGAGCTTTAAACGCCTCTACATTTTTTACGGCTCTGACCAATTCATGGATAGTACTGTAATTTCCAAGTGGTATGTAATCCTTGAATATTTGTTCCACGCCGTTAGCGACCACCCAATTGTACCATACAGTATTTTGCCCCTCGGGTACGGTGGTGAAAGAAAAGGGACATTGGAATTTGTTGAGAGCGACTTCCCACTGTCCGTAGAGTGTAAGAAGGTAAGATAGTTGCGTGATGGAATTCACGAGGGTATTTTTCGGGAAATATGCCATAGAGCTTTCGCTCGGAAAAGTGATGTAATACTGATCCTTAATGGTAGGGCGCTGACATAACTGGCAGGAATCCAATAATTAAACTTGAAGGGGTAACCTTTCCACTGCACGTACACTTCCTTTCTGTTCCCATTACCTTTACATGTAGTATTTTATCAACTTTAAATGTTTCGAGAAGACATACGCATTGCAACTCGGGTTCATAAAACGCCCCCTTCAACTACTCGTCGTCAAGACCGGTCAATCTGTAGACGACTGGATGTCGCAGCACAACACTCCTGACTTTGAATATTTCTTCGCTCTAATTGCTCTCGTAGCCCTTTTCAAACAGCATTTTGAATTTGCTAATACGTACTGTGTCATTGACTTAGGGTTTTGGCTTGTTATTCGAGTTTGGGCGCCACCTTCCGTACAGATTGTCTCTGACTTGAAGCGCATTGGTTTCTGAAATGTCTGTGGGTGCCATCTTGATACTGGAATGGTTTGCGCCGTTGTAAGAGTTTACGAGATCTTCTAAGACGTCAATATAGCGATACTGGTAAATTTTAGTAAAGTAGCGGCACCTGCGCCGCCCTTTAGGAGTTCTATTGAGTCGTTTCACGATTCTTGCCTTCACGTTCGGATAATGGGTGGTGTAGTAATACACACCTTCTTTATTGAGAAATTCCCGGAATAGATGTGATAAGAACTTTGTTCCCTTGTCCGTCTGTGAGAATAAAATTTACGGCTACTTTTTTTTGAAAATGTTTTGATAGGCGTGTCTTACGACGTTCCTTGTCTTGGAGGAAAGCGTCTTTGTCCAGCCCATCTTGCTAAACATGTCGATTACGGTGCGCAAGAACAAGTCACCATCATTGTATTTGCTGAGACTTCGAATATCATTGGTATCGGTTTCTCAGAGATCATCAATGTTTGAGACAATGTACTTGTTGCGCGGAAACATTTTTATCACAGTTTTTTGTAGGGTATAATCGTCCTGTGCGTGAAGCCATTCTAGTACTTTGTCTAGAACATTTTGGACGCTTTTATGAGCGACGCCACCCCTGCATACTCTGCAGGATGAGAATGGTCGTAGTGGATGTCGGCTAAATTGTCCATTAAGCTCGGAAATGCATTCACCTGTTCTCATCCACCCTTTTCAACTACTTCTTCTTAGAATGTTGCAACAGTGTAAGTGGTTGTGTTAAGAGGGTCAGATATCTAATGGGTGCTAAGCGTTTTGGGTTGAAAATAAATGGTTTTGGGACGTTTATTTTTTGGTACGCTGTGAGAAACTCTCGCCAACCAGATGGCTCGCTGTACCTTCTTCTTGCCTTGACCAGATCGTTGACTAAATCCATGATATAGGATTCATGGAGAAGCGTATCGTGAATACTCACTTCCCGATTTGCGTCCTAAAAGATACCCCTCGGGAAATAATATGTTCTAGTCAAAGTTTGTTTTATAAAGTGCCTGTTCGGGTACTTTGTAACTTTGTCTTCTGCGCATTTTTCAATGTCATCTTCCTTTTTAAAGTGTTGTAGACACACTCGCAAACAGAGTCAGTCAGTTCTTTGTCATCCGTTTTCAGTACGGTGACACGTTGCTCTGTGTTCATGCGGTGCACGACCCGCAACAGAGGGGCTTGCTTCAGCACTTTAGAACTACTTGTAATAAAATTATTAGTAATAAAGAAGTGTCGGTGTTTTTGTAGCTTTTCCGTGGTAGGTACACGCAGCATTGCGGTTACTATATCTGAACCATTTGGATGTAACATGCTTGAAATCTAAGAATATATACCTGTGAATAGTACTTGAAGCATCAGTGTAAGCCACTTGTAAAACACGCGGGTTTTCAGGACAGATTTTACGTGCAATGTGTTGTATCTGAGATTTATCCCTGGGATTTTTAAAAAGCATAATATAGTGTGCATTTAAGGAAATGTCTCTTTGGCCTTTGCCCTGGTGGAATATATTTTGTGTATGGTACATGACGCTAATATTTTGATGATTTCATCCTTTGGTGAATAGATTAACGACCATTTCGTTGGCTTCACGCATCAGGTCATCCAGGATAATCATCTGTGGATTGTCATTACAGTCGCCATCCATTTCCGGCAAGCATTTATAGAATATGACGCGGGTATCTGGCCCATCCTGTTTGAATCCCTGTTGCCATAAAGCATAACACAAGGCCATTTTATTAAATTTAATGTCATACATTGTGTCCAAGTGACGGACAAATTTGGATACAAAATGTTAAAATGTTACTTTCCAGAGCCGCAGGGACCTCTGATAAAGGCCAAAAACTGATGTTTCAACTTGTCCATAATGTTTGAGAATGAGATTATAAGTTATAAATGAACTTGTTTTTATAGGATAAGAGGGATGGGGTGTACAATTTTATAATATTTATTTACACAAACATAACAGTTTTAGAATATAGATAATACTAGGATATTTCTTTAAAAATATATGGTTATAAAATATGTATTTATAAATATATCTTACACCTTGAAGTCATGTTTAAGTGTAGATAAAACAATAACCAAATTCTTGATATCGTAGCGGGAATAGTGGCCTTGGTACTAAATATCTAAGCTAATTTACAAAGTATCGTTTGAAGTGTATTTGAATATAAATGCACAGACAGATGGTTTCAATTTAAAATATGTAAAAGAAACAAACAAAATTAACTATGTAGCATCCAAAAGGGGCAGATGCCACAAAATACATAAAAAAAGCTTAAAACTAAAATTATGGGGGGAGTTTAACCCAGAGCGAGTGTCGAGGAGTTTTAGGTTGTAAATGCAACCAGACAGCATGAGACTGCAGCCTTCCTAAAGTTCGTATAAAACTAAAATGTTTGGCGAACAGTCCTCGGGAAAGATGGGGCATATATTAGAAAGATACCAAGACAGATTAAGGATGATTGACATTTATTAATACGCTCAATTGTTGCGTAACATTTTACACCATATTATACAATATAAATTGGTAAAAGGAAACTAATGAATGTTTCCATTTAATATTTAACATAGTAATCTATACATGCATATAGCGTACGCGAGACTAAATTAAAGACTCTATAAATATAGTCATATGGTGCTACAAAAATAGGTAATTCAATAAGGTAAACAATATCTCTATCTTGAAGAGGCGCCCTTCTAGTAACGCTAAATATATAAACATTAAATATTTTATATTTTTTTGTATCAAATATTTACTATAAAAGGTTTGCTAACAATAAAAGGAGCTTTGTAAATGACAATAAATCATCTCAACTTAGCCAATGAAAGATACTCCTTAAGATTTAACATATTACAAACAAAATTTAAATATCTAATCGTTAGCCATGAGGAATGGCGCCAAAAAGTTGTTTCAGATAAAAATTTATTCTCAGACAAAAAAAAACGTAATAAATTCACGTCAAGACCCAACAAAAAGGTATTCGTGAAAGTTATTAACAATTCCTAAATACATTATGACAAAAACTTATCAAACCTATCGTAATATAAATGACATTATTTTTAATAAGGCGCAAAGACCTAGTAATACCAAAGAGTAAGGAAATGCTCCTAACCATACGACGTAATTTTATGAATTTTAAAAAGTGTGGCCAAAAAGAGAATTTAGAAAAATAATTAAGATATAAAAGTTCCATAAGCCGAAACAGAATTTTGGTCTTACATTTTTTTAGACGGAGAAAGCCGGAGCTTATGTTAATCCTGCTAAGACACAGGCCCAATTGTGACGATATCGATACAGAGAGTAGAATATATACACAACTCAGTAGAGGACGAAAGGAGAAGGGGGTAGGATATATTCTGGATTAAAATGGAACAATATGGCAGCATCGGGAAGATTCTCGTAACGGAGACTCGTCACTGCGCATGCCCAGCCAAGCCTAGGCGTCGCTTAGATTGCCAGACCTCACGCGCTTTTAGTGTTTTGTTAGCCCGGGACAGTGAAAGTTCGTCCGGAGGACTTGAGCCGTTGTTCCACGCAGGCCTCGTCGAAAGGTAAATGCGGTAAGTTTCTTTTATTGTTTTGTTTTAACGTCTCCCTTATAACGTCCAATGCTACAACTAGAAACAATATATATATATATATATAATATAATATAATATAATATAATTATATATATATATAATTTTTTTTAAATAGTTTTAATCATATAAGTGAAGGATTATACTGGTTAATAAAAAAATTAAAAAAAGTATTTCGGGTGCATATAATATATTAATAAAAAATATGCATGTTTTCATGCAGGATAAAAATATGAGAAAAAATCTATAATCTTTAAAAAGTGTTATGTCGTGAATGAAAGAAAAAAAGATAATTATTCAGACCATCTAAATAATCACTTCTTAGTCGTGGCGGGTGCGTTTACAAGGATTCTGATACCCAAACGGCAACGTATTATAATCATCAGCTATTCGTCGTTTGGTGTACACTGGCTGGCAAGACTTATTCTTCGAAACGGTACATACAGTTGCAAGACATTTTCTTACTATTTTTTGTGGTGCCTGTATGTAACTTTCCGTATTCTTTTCGGTGACCATCACTTTCAAAACGTCGAAATTAACATCGTTCCTGTTGCCGTAGGTTATGGTGATCCCGCGTACCTTGAAAACCTTTTTTTGTTATGGCAGGATCGCAACTAACACAAACTATGTACGCGTAATTCTTGTGGGCCACCATATTCAAGACGCATATATAGCTTCCCGGACCACAATCTTGAAACTCTTCAGTGTGGTAACCTAAAAAGTCTCCGGTTGGTGGACTCCAATCCCCAGGGTGTTCCGCGTGTTACAACACCACTCTGTGTCCTTTTATTGACAGCCTTAAATAAGATAAAAGGGAGCGGGAGTAATCTATGGAACAAGTAACAAGGGACATTATTAGCAATATTTTAAAGCAACAATATGAACGATTTATTCAAAACAATAACAACAGAGCATAAAACTTTACAAGGTATCATTAATCAAACTGAGATATGTTGAAAATAAAAGAAATTGATAATAACTTCATAACTTTAAATTGCGTAGCTAATTTAAGAGAGAGTTATAAAATTGTAATATATCCAATATTCAAATGGATCAGTCTTGAAGAGACAGAACAACCTTACGGGTTTAATTTAGTACAATAAATGAAAAATATTAAAATCCATCAGGATAATACATAAATACTAAGTAAGGACCTAATGGGAACCTTCAAAATGTTAACAAAGCGTCTTTTTCATATCAAAGAATAAAGACTTCAAAAAACGTTAACTTTACATGTTAACTTTCTATAAGTGGCATTAAATTACGAGAGAGTTTGGCTAACAGACTTTAGTTATACTCCCCCGGGACTATCATATCCTGACACAATATTAGGAAATGAAAACCATCACCCTATTAGTAAATAATAATGTAAATATCATATATAGAAGCAAACCATAGAAAAGATAATAAAATATACTAAAGTTAATTAATATCATAATTAATAAAAATGATCAGAATATTACGTTACATTGAACTATATTTCAAAATGAAAACAAAAATAACAAATGCTATGTTGAAGTCTACAAAATAATTACTATTAACCCCAATATCAAAACAATTTACATTTAACTTGTTCAATTCCAAGTAGATTAACAATTGTGGCTATCTAAAAGATTTAATACTTGAAAATACTCTTAACGCCCAAGTGTCGACCGACCAAATATAGAGTCTCATTTCAAATTTAAAGATCAGGTAAAAACCAATAGAGTTAAATAATAGAAAATATACAACATCTAACATGGCTGACTCTAAGAGGGAAAATTAAATTAGAGTCCAATAACTAAATCGCCATAATTACTATTCTGATGAGTATATAATATATAAATGTTTTATCCTGACATTGTCTAGGTCCAGGACAATGTTCCTCGGTCAAGCGATGTAATATAATAGTCATTTTGGCACACACGCAAATCACAATATATAGTGGGTTTTGTCGCAATATAATCAAGGTGGGAGAACTGAGCACACGCTCGATGACGTCAATGCAACTTAGGAAGATCTCGTAGGCCCCTTGTTAACAAGGCCCCATCCGACTTCCAAACAATTTTTTCAATCACCTGATGTTTTTAAAGTAGTTCATCTCTCTACCATCAGAGGGCAGGTGAATAGGTGAATAGTCATTCTCTAGCCGAGTATAATACTGGCCGGCCCATTACATGTTAGTAGAACAGGATGGAGTGGACTAAATCTTGTTGGAACATCGTAGCTCGCTCGGCTCACTCATCAATTTAGGATGGTAGACGTAGGCCAGTCATGGTGGTTGCTAGTTTCAGAAGATTCAATCGATAACTACACGAACAGTTTAATTATTTAGAAATTGATTATGTAGAGAAAATATATTATGGATCAGAATTGTTTTATTATGTCGTACCAACCTACGTGAACTACAATAGAGAAGATTACTAGTAGGGATTCTATTAGTGTCAGTATAATTGGAACGGGTAGTATGAATTACAGAGATTGATGCGTAAATGTCAGCATGGGGTGGGTCTTATTGTAACATACTGCAATGTAATGTTACACGTGAATAGAACGCTTTCTGTATCATGATACAAAACGTGGTCCCCCAAATACTCAAGGTTGATGTATAAGAGAAAACTAGCCATAGCAGTCGTGTAGCATGCAACTGCGACATTCGTGTTAGGGTTAGGGCGCAACGCGTCACTCGCATCTTTGTAATTGAGGATCATAACCTCAACATTAACATCAATGATGCTGCCCACGTTGATGTACGGATCCATCAGGTATTTGGGGATGCCCTGATAGATGTTGACTAAGGCTACGTATGGTAAATCAGGTCTTTGGCCAAACTTTCCTAATAATGAATTTACATATAGGGTTAAGCAATTGTGAGAGACCTGGGATTTTACAAACATAATCGAAATTGAGTTTTACCCCTTCCCTTTCCTTATATATTTGAATATAAGTTAACATATCATCTTGTGAGGTACACCACACTGGCCATCTTTTGGCCTTTTGTTTAATTTTAAAAATGTATCAATGTACCCATGAAATAATCCACCATAACGTGTCTGACGATCGTAAACAGATACATTGTACTCCCACACTTCGCGTACTTCTTCAACGGTGTAGCCTTTCTCAACGACTTTCAGGATCTCGTCAATCCCCCAGACGCCTTTCAACCAGCGATATTTACTGTCGTTGTGCTGACAAGCACCTTGGTTTTTCTCTTACACTCATTTCCTGCATAAGATGAACATTATCTTGTCGTGTATCCGTGTAGGCAATACGGGAATGAATACATCCCGTAGAGGCGTCACGGTAACTTTGACTATGCCTTCTTCGTGTTCTATAGATTGACAATTATGTTCCAAGTGATTTTTCTGGTGAGCAATATGATATTTTTTGTACTTGCAAACGTAAGGATACAATGAACAAACATCCAAGTTTTGATCTTCTCTCCACAAGAAAGGCCTGCCTTGTGGAAGAGCTTGATACAATTTGTACGCCCGCCAAAGAATGCGTCCCTGGATCTGAGGGGTTCCTTGCTGTACAACTTGTGCTGGAGTACACATTGTTTCAAGTCATTGTATGTGCGTTTCATAGCATTAAACGTACACTCCCACATTTCTACGAGCATGTAGCCGGCGTTCTTAAATTTCCACACAGGTCACATAGCGTATCTCCATGGTCTCATGGTGGCGGTTTTTGATAGGGGTGTTCCTGTCAAGATAAGAGAGAGGGCACCCGTGCCAATAACAGCCCAAGAACTAAAAGATGGTGGTGGTAACTCCAGCTTTAACAACGTCATTTACACGTCATCCTAAACATATGCCTGACGGCCGTTGCACGCATGAAGGATAGAGACTTGGTTTTGATGGGCTTCCCATCATAACCATTGTACAGCAAAGTGCGATCGTTAGTCTGCACACTAGTAGCCACCATTAGGGATTTTACCAATGGTATCCTCCTTAAAGTGACATCAGCGGTAAACCAACATGGTGAATCCTGCAATCTTACACGCCTCTCTGAAAGGATCTCCTTTTGCTTTTTCCATTACCATATCTTTGAACTTTATTCAGGCGTTCCTTAGGATCTCTACATCTTTCACGCAATACAGTTCCAACGCGCAGTTAAAATCAAAGACATAATTTTCTTTGATTAGTGCGTCATGCCACTTCTCAACGTGATCCTTTCCCTCAAATGAGATTTCACCGATTCCGTAGTCCTCCTTTGGCGGCAAGGGACCGCTATATTCCCACGTTTCCTTTTTTTACGTAAAAATGGTGGAAATTTCTTTTGGTTAAGGGCTCTTAACATAACACCCAATGATGACGCCACACAGATTGGGGTCAAAGGTCAAATTGTGCCCATATACCAGGCCATCTACTCTTGACATTGATTTGAGCTATTATTAAAACTATTTGCTATTCTGATGAGGATGGAGGAGAATGTTCCAGATCACCTACGTTTTCCACTCAGTGCAACATTGAAGGGAAAAAACAGTGCACATAAATGAAAAAGGCAAATTGGTACAAATAGTATATTTTGATTCATTATTGAGAACATAAATTATGTTTGTAAATTTTGTAATACCTGTAAAACGGAACAATAAAATCTATCTTCAAATAAAAATATCTTAAAATTGTAAATTTATAGATATTATTTTTCTTCTATTTAAATGACATAATTTATAACTAACATTACTCTATGGCATTAGGTTTGCTAGTCAAAAACACAGTTATAGATTATTCCATTCACAGTGCATGTCCTACCCACCGTAATCTACGAGACTTGATTATCCTATTAATATTTTGTGATCACAGGCTATAATTACGTTTAAAAAATTAACGTTGTGTAACGTTTAATTAGGCGTATATGATTTAGTATATCTATTTGGGCCTAAAAAAATGAACAAACAGAAGAATGTAAAAAACTAAATAAAGTAGAACGTCATGGTTTGTATGCATCGCCAAATATTTTAAGGATAATCAAGGTGTTCTTGGTTATTTGGTCATGTGGTGGGTATGGGTGATGACAGAAGAAAGGCATGTACACAACATTTCAATAATTGGAAAACCTGAAGATAGGTCGGGTTAGGGAATGGATAGCAGTGTCTCAGGATAGGATTGAATTAAGAGATTTATGAAGGACAAAGATTCACTAAAATCTAAATATAATAAAGAGTGGTATTTGTTTGGCAATCATGAATTAAAAACGATTGACATAGAAATTAAAATTAAAACTGTCAAATATTAATATATCGGGGGGACTGGGGGAATATGAATTTAAAAATACCCTCTAGCCATGACACAGTGGGTGCTGTGAGAATAAATTGGAGTGAAGTGATTTATTATTTTGCTCGATGGCTCATTTACACCAGTAGCCTCACAACGTAACCATGAACGTAGCCACATTACTAAATAGAAAAAGGCCCACTTTTAATTACGAGTCAAAATGGGTGTTGTGAAATGTTACCCATGCGCAGTTACAACCTTCAAAGAGATTTTATATCCAATCTATTTTGTCGAAATGCTTTACCAGTTCATGCCTTCCATTTTGGGATTGACAATAATAAGTTCAGAGTATATTCCCATTGTACCAATTGACTTTATGATGTTTTAAAAAAATCTTTCTTTTTCTCCCATTATTAGTGGTTATGTTGAATGTTACTACGATTAGTCTATTTGAGTCTTTCGCTAATGAGAGAGATTCCTGGATGTTCCGAAGTAAGTAGAGGTTTACCCTTATGGGTGAATTAATGTGGTATCCTATTACTCTGTCTTGGAAACATCCATCTCTTTGATCAAAAGTAGGAGTGCCACACCTGTATTTAAATGGATGGTAATATAGTTCATGATTTGATTTTATTCCTTGGAATACTCATTATTTCTGTTCCAAGTTTGAATAAAACCTTAAATGTATTTATTAATATTGTGTTAAATATTTATGTATAAATTATCCTAACCTTCAAAGGAGGATTAAGGAGAGATGGGAAAGATTGTATAGGGAGGGATTGGGTGTTTAAATTCATTAATTTATTTTTTCTATCTAGTTCAATTTTCTGAAATTTTTTAAATCTCAAAACAGGCAACATACCTACTTAATTTAAATATTGTATGTTCTATATTAATTGAGTGTAAAAGAAGCGATTCGTTTGAAACAGGATTTTTACCACTTTCAATGCTTCAAGAAAGTCTTGACCTTCATTCTCAACATGTGGATTCAGAATTTTAATAATAATGAAGAGTAAGCTAGCTAGTTACATCATACGACGTCACTGTGGTCACTGTAAAGGCTTTAGTTCCAAAACATGAGTTAATAATTTTCGTAATCATGATGTACACTTCGTTCATGGTGAAAGCATACTTCCTTACCTTGATAAAATCCATTATTGTCCTAACATAATATAAGCTGCACCATAGCGGAAAAAAAAGTAAAGTTTATACCTTCTAGGGTAAAAAATGTTTATTTAATTTTGTCGAATCATTGGTCAAATCTCTGCTCTAATTACCATTTCTTGAAGTATGACATTTAAAAGAATGTCAAAGATATTATATGTTGGTTGGTTCTAGATGCAATAAGAAAATTAATTAAAGGCTAGACCTACTTTTAGTGCTCGAGTCAAATAGTATGTGCAACTGGGTTGTTGAACTTGTTTTTTCGTGTACACTATGGTGCAACGGAACGTATGTTGTGAAATTTTTGGAAAATAGTTGATAAGTAATCTCATGTTTATAGCTTTATGATTAATTCAGCCCACTGTAAGATTCATTTTGAGCAGGTTGAAATTAAAGTTAGTCAAGGGAATTAAATCATGGTTTTAGGAGAGATGATGGACCAAATGATGTAATATGTTCTTTGATAGGAACTCGAAGGACATTTCTTTCGAAGCTGTATCTCGTGTGTTTGAAGTAAATGTATGATTCTCATCTTGACCAAGTGATTGTGAGAACGGGGGTTCATATAACATCTAAAACTGGTAAATGTGAAGTCCAATGTCATCGGTTAACAATAGCGTAGAAATATTAGAAAATATGGATTGAATATTATCATTGTTAATCGAGGAGACACTTCCCATGACTACGAAGCTGAATATGGATCCTAACGCCATATGCATATTTTCACAAGTGGATAAATACAACCAGTGAGGAATTGAGAAACTAGATCTGCAATAATTAACACTTGAACAGAACCATTCTCATTAAATTTTGGTCCAGCAATAATAAATGTTGTATTACTACTAATAGATCGGGCTACACTACTTGTGTTAAAAAAGAAAGAAGAAAACGTCCATGCCGTTGTAAAGAAATGAAGTGGCGATACGCAAAGGAAAGTAATATACACATCAACAAAAGTTTTGCATACTACTATATACAAGGTTTATACATCTATTTGTCATCATATTATACATTTAAAGAATCAAACAATAAAATCAAGACACCTTGAGAACGTGAACTTATGAAACGAACAGATATTTTTATGAAATAGCGTCAATCCTAAAAGCCAACCAAAGATCACTAGACGTCATTTTCTCCTCCCATCACTGGACAGCTTTACATGTTTGTTCAGTGGTGTTTGTGTGTCCTTCCCCTTTAAGGAAGAGCTCCTATACTCTGTCCAGCATGCTTCGAATGAGGTTATACATGACCTCTAGTGAAAGATTGTCCTAATCTTCCAACGCAGCACCAATAAACTGCTGCACATTCTCAGGTGGATGTGGACAACGACGAATGGCCTATTTAAGCATGTCCCAAGCATGTCCAGTGATGTGAAGATTATTCAAGTCAGATGATGTCATTGCATATGAGACACTGCCACTGAGTCAATGTCATCGTCCATTAAGAAGTGATGTACTACTGCCCTTCTTTATTGAAGCACAGTAGGTTCCACGATGTCCTACACTAATAAGATGCCAGTCATGATGCCTTCTATGGGAGTAAGTGGTGTACGTTGGCCTAACATCATTCCACCACAAAACATCACAGATCCTTCACTGAAAGCGTGGGCCTCCTGTACATGTCCGCACTGGTGTTGGCGTCCAGACTCCCGTACGTCCTGTGTCGGGCGTCAGTGCAACCCTACTTTATATGCAAAACAAAATATTTCTCTACTGTTGAATGGTGCAATTTTTTTGCGTGGTGGCCCAGTTTCTTCTACAGATGGAGTTTGATGATCGTAGTGTGAAACGCTTAATTGTTCTGTGAGAATTGAGTCAAAATTCCTGCAGTTGCTTACACACTGTCTGATAAAAAAAAAATGTGGCTGTGGAACTTGGGTGCCTCTGCGTGGGTGTATGATGCCTATTTACAGGCAGCTATGATGCAAACAGACTGACTGTACTTTGATAGCTGAACCAACGCCTTGCTGCTGTTAAATCATAACCCCGTAAATTGTCTAGTAAACAAACACGGACACGCGCTTTAATGTGCTGGATTTTGGATAATATTACGGAGGGCCAACTTCACCATATAGTAGCAGAGCATTAGGTGCATGTGTCCCATATACATTTTATGGCATTATGCAAAACTTTTGTTGATATGAAGGCCTATACATTGTATATCTCTATAGGGTGTATACCACTTCTTCGAACTTTTCTTTCTTTGAAGTACAATATGCTTGTAATTCAAGGATATTCTTTTTTCTTTTCTTTAATCTCTTGGACCTTTATGTTCACTCCCACCTCCATATAATCAACTTCTCCGACAGTGCCTCCAGCGATAGGAATGAAGCAGTGGGGCCGCAACTTCTTAAAATGTGACCGTCATAAAGTTCAGTTTGTTCGTAGCTCGGGAATATCCTTTTACCATCCTTCGAAGTTTTTGAATCTTATACTACCCTCCCATCTACGCTCGAATGGCCGTTCTTAATCAAGGTTATTTACCTTGAGTATCTGCCTATTTAATAGGAACATAGGGGTGGAAAAGTAAACTTGTTGGAGTATCTCTCACCCTTTCACTAAACCTTCTATCATATTAAGCCCAGCTCTTGGTAAGCTTCGGCAATGCTCTCCTGTTGACCAATGTGTTTATGTGGATAATGTATTTATATCTTTCAATTTAGGCTAACTTATGATTGTGTGGCTGAAATGGAAGTAGCGTTCAACTAATAGACACAAAACTGAGGTAATGGGGGTAAAGTAATGATGTAAAAATATATTATAAACCCAACGTGCAAAAGTCTTAAAAATATATATTAAAAAATGCTATTTCCAATTATAAATACCACGAGTCCATTATATCTAACCCCTGTTTTAAAATGTATTACTAATTTTATTTAGCCTAGCGTTTATGCTTGAAATTATATAATTAGTCTGTCCACATACATTTTCCAATAGCTATCAATAGGGTCAACTTAATGTTTAATTTAATTTACTCTTTCTTTGAAGGTATGCTTATCGGTATGAATTAGTTGACAGTATTACACACCCCTAGCACCACTCTCCAGAGTAGTTCCCTTAGGAGTGTAAGCCTACTCTTGCCAATATACTCCAATAAAATTAGCTCAACTACTCAAATTTATTTTTCAGCACATCCAAATTCATATTTTATTAAAGAGTAGGCTTGGATCTATAAAATGTTGATTCAATTGAACGTCTTCTAAATGCCAAAAGACGTAAAAGATGTTAACCCTGGGAAGTTGTCCATAGGTTTAAATGTATATACTGTACATAGACACACTATAGATCACAAATCGAAATGAATTGCCCCCAATATTATTGTATTCACTACGTATATTATCAGAATACAGACCTATTTACATTTTTTACTGGCTTCCAACTAATTTTTTTTATGAAAAAATAAATAAATAATACGTTTAACCTTTTATATAATAGTCTCATGGGGATTTTACGTAAAAAAATATATATACACATTTATTTACGATCAATCATTCAAAGAATAAATATTTGTTTTAATTTAATTTTATTTTTTCTCTTAGTTTACAAAAACCTCGTCAAGTTAAAAAATTATTTTCATAAAATTTGGAGTTGAATAAGCTATAATTTTGGGGTAGAAAATTTGTTTTCATAGGATTTAATTCTTAATAATAATATTTAGCACCGCGTCTTACTACCCGTTCGGGTTATACGCTTTAAGTACTAATTACGCTAATGGATTAGGATTTGGGAAGGTTGAATTAGAGGAAGTGAACCCGCATTTGCGTGGAGGGAGAGTGGGAAACCATTTAGGAAAAACCACCCCCAGTTCACCCGACCGAGATTCGAACCTCGATCTCCCCGTCTTCAGCAGTCGAGCTCAACACGACAAGCGCGTTAGCCAACTACGCCAACGAGGCGGGTGATATAAGTTTTAAATTTCTGACAATTGGATCCCCCCAAAACTTTATTTTCTCGTCAGGTTACACAGTTTCATTAAAAATGGTTTGGCCACAGAATTGTGTGTGCATATATATATATATATATCTCTTTTCTACGTAAAAGTTTTTTTATACACAAATCGTATTTCTTTAGATAAAAAAAAGTAACAACAGATCTAAGACCTCTTAGTTTTGCTAAGTGTTTGTGTTTGTTATTGTTGAGAAATTAAAATAATATAATTTAAAAATTCTATTTTTAGTTTTTATACTTAAAAAATTAATCAAGATAGCCCTATTTTGGTGTTTAATTTGAAGGTAATTTATCAGTATTATTTATTTTTCTGCACAATTTGTTTTAAGACGTTATTATTCCGCTCTGAAATAATATTAATGTATAATCATAATTAGCAGTAGCGGATCCAAAGTGTAGTGATTATTTTCCCTCTCAAACGAGTAAGAATGTTGAAAACCATGTCAATATAATTATGAATGATTAATTTAAATAATAATTGTTGCTGTGTACAAAGTTACGAGGGTAAAATTAGTTGGTCTAATAAAATTTAACTTTTCATTTGAGGTCGAAATTTATTTTTGGTGATACATTTTGATAGAAAATGAATCACTACTATACTCCACAGGTTTAACTTGAGGATAGCTCTGACCACTTTTAAGACGCGACGCACAAAAAAAATAAAAATATTAGTAACCAATTATTAGATTAATTCTTAGCAGCACCAATCAGTTTACAGTCGTTATTCTTGCAATATATGTAAGGTTGTCATGTCACGCTCATCAATAAACAACCCTTAACCTTTGAGGACTGGCGCTGTTGAATTTTTGTAACATGTTCTAAATAATATCATAAACACATACTTTAATATATTATTATTATTTAAGCAATATTATTGAATAAATATTTGAATGATATTGTATTTGCGTAAATTTTATATAAGGAAATTACAATAATTTTAAACTGTTACAAAAACATAGCTTTAAAGGACTTCTCTTCCACGAGTTCCTTCCTACAATCCATATTTTTGTGTATAGATAATAACGACCGCACGTGAATAACAACTACAGCAAGAGACGTGATAGAACTTACACGAACTATGAAATGTGGACATACTGCTGTAATGAGCCAGATGTGTGACATCACGACTGGCGCCGTTGTGTTTTCACAACATTCCTGTATGGCACCGGTTAAAACTCCCTTATCTCAGAAAATAAACATTTTCAATATTTGATGACATCATACTACCCATCGGGAACTAATTGAGGAATACTTGGAGGAGATCCAACCTAATTACCTTTAATTAACAATAAGATTTTTAAAATACAGATATTGCGAGAATGCAACAGCCCCAGTACCCGAAGGTTAATTTGAGGACTAAATATCTAGAGGTATAGTCCTGAATAATATTTAGCCATAGCTGCTACTGGCTAGAGCAAAGGAGGTAGAACTGGGCGAGGCAATAAACTCAGAAACGACCCGGTCCGTGGCGATACGGACAAGTGTGTGTCAACCTAAAAGTTTGGAGCACACTTTTCCGTAACGCATCGGCTCGTATCGCTCCGTACCACCTGGAATATATTCTCGATCCTAGTTTTTCCCAAATTCATTCTAAATAAAGTAAGTAGAAATGTCACACGAGGGTTTAAATTGTTTAGATTTTTAATAAGAATGCATCGGTTAAAGTTTAAATAAGATAACTTTATTAACATATGATTTTTAAAAGCCATGACAAATAAATTCGAAAGGGTAGCTCACACTTCGTGGCATTGGCTCGCTACGGCCCTCATTGGACGGAAATAATATTTCCGCTGCAAGCTAGGTCACATGTGCACCACCTTCCGGCTCGCCTGTATTCGGTTATGTCCGCTACCTTTCGATGACACCTCTTGGTCAGCTTTATCACAAATACAAAGGTTGGTCTGGATGTCAAACAATAGACGAACAAAAGTTAATTTTATTATTTATTAGAAACACGGTTTTATTTGATATGGGCAATTCCAATTATTTAAATCCCATATAGACTTAGAAAAGGTATTTAACTAAGTGATTCAAATAATTTGAGTTGCCCATATCAAATAAAAGCGTGTTTCTATAAATAATAAAATATTCTTTAAATTATTTAAAGAGTAATATTTATTCTGTTTAACTATGGATATAAGTATAGCCTATTGTTGGGACGTTGGCGCTCTGATGACACTGCCATCAAGTGCCATTTATAATGTTGATTGTTAAACACAATCATTTACACCACATATTAGATATTTACAAGCTAAAAGTTTGTAAATAGTTCAAATATATTAAGTAAAAATGTATTAATAGAGGTAAAATATTTCCTTGCACTAAGATATGAATAAAATATTTATGTAGGTATAGTCTCTAAGATGTCTGTCCTACACCAAGTTTCTATGAGGTTATTAAGAAGTATTAAACTTGGAATAAACTACTTTTGCTTATTTTGTAATGAATAAAATGTTAATGTTTTACATGGAATCCGTGTCCGAACCACAGGAGACGCCCGCCCGCAGGTAAATGAAAGCTAACACACGAGACACAAATTGTGGAACCCCACCACTTTGAAATGGTTACTACATTTTCTACACGGATAACCTAATCCCGTATATCACTCATTGACTCTCATATGAAGTAGAATCTGAGTAATTTATTACAATTTATCTCTTACAATATGAAACATAAATATGTATTATTTTTGAATAAGGTATAGAATTAAGTATCTCAATAAAGTTGTCTAGACTTTAAATTTTCAATGAAGAAATTATAAGGAAATATGTAGATGTTAAATTGTCCAATAAAAACCTAGAAAAATTAGTTTTAAAAAATTAGCAAAAAAGAACCTAAATAAAACAAGAAATAATATACTTTTTGAATTTAGTTATTATTGATGTAGGTTTTATCTGCTGTATGCAAAGCCAGAAAACGGCCAATGGGCGGATTTCAATCCCAGGATTGGACGTTTTAAAATGACCAAAGCCGGAAGTTCTATTAAATGCTCTGGCTCTGACCGTCTCCAAACAGCCAAACCTAGGATTGTGCAATTACTAAACGACCAAAGCTTGAAAAGACATTTTAGTCCGTTTCTCGACCAGACTGAGCGGGTGGCGCGCGCCCAGTTTTGAGCAGCCGCGTGAATTCAAGAGGACAAGTCGATCTCATCGCTATGCAAACAAAACCGGACAAAGAGTACACATTTATTTTAAATTAGCAAGACCACCTGACTAGATTTGTTTTTTAAAACCTAACTTAACCTAACCTAATGACTGTATTTTCAACGTAGGTCGTTTATAAATTGCTCAATCCTAGATTTGGCTGTTTGGAGACGGCCAGAGCCCAAAACTGAATAGAACTACGTACGGGCTTTGGTCATTTTAAAACGTCCAATCCTAGGATTGAGCAAAAAGTCAATCCAGAGGCAGTTTCCGGGCTTTGCGTCCAACATATACAGCGATACGATTTTAGCAAATGTATGCTCTATATTTTATATATTAATTATGTACAAACAAATAAATATAAATTATATTTTAACTGATCGTTTTTACTTTGTGATCGTTTTTTATTTTTTTATGAGTCTGAGTTGGTATTTTACGATGTTTTTAAACATTCCTATATTTTGTAGGGTAATCAAATAAGCTTGGACATTTTTTAATATATTATAAACTGATTTTATTACTATCATCTTTTAAAATTAGAGTGCATAAATAGCTTTTATTTATGTTTCATTCGAGGCATTTAACATGTGCTTACTGAACCGACCGGTTATATTAGCACGCGGGAATTTCTATGAGCGAGCGTAAAAGGTCCTACTAATTTTGGTCGGGAAAGGTATTTTCATATTTCTTTTTAACATGCCACAATCGACACGGGACCGACGACTTTACTTCCCCTCCGAAGGAAGTTGTGTTACAGATTTTTATCGCTAAAGTAAAATCCGTTGACCTAAGCTGGGTTTAAATCCACGAACACCGGGTCTTGAGGCGAGCACTTTACCCCTAGAACAACTATAGAAAACCTTTAAAAGTCAATCTTAAGTTGTTTTTTTGATGAGGTTATGAGTCATTTAAGTCAGTGGCGGTGGAACCTTGCTAATGTCGGCTGGAATGGCAGTTGACCAAAAAGGGTTTTGGGGGACTGGCGTTCTCCTCAATCTTAAAGAGCTTTGGGGCAATCGTTTGACATTTGGATGCCTTTAAGCAATTGGAATGGTCCTCACCTGGAATTGATTTGAAAACTATTATTTTATAGAATATATTAGAAATAATATTACCTCAGAAAATCTTTTGAAAACCTTAATGTCCCTAGAATATATTTAGAATGGTCCTAGTTTTATTTTTTAAATTTTAATTTGATGCTTTAAAAAACTATTTAGAATTTGATTTTAATCATTTCATATTGAAGAAAATAGAAGTAAAGTGAAATTAACGAAGAGGGGTCGAATTTATTCCAGGAGGGGGAAATTCTTTTCAAGGGGGGTATGCCCCCCTTAGACACCCCTTCCCCGGTCATGCTACCACGTATACCTTTATTTAAGAAGTGCTTAGTGTAAATTTTTGCGCTTGGAGGGAGGAGGTGCTATGTTAATTTCTGAATGTTAAACAAATTTATAGCACTTAAAATATTTAAGCTCTGCCCTTAATTACCATCAAATAAATTACAGAGAGCTTCTAGAGGCATTTATTATATATAATTTTTCTTTTCCTATGGCAGTTGTGGGCTGTGCTCCCCAAACGCCCCTGAATTTTTGTCCTGACTACGGCCTTGATTTTGATTCGTCACCATAAAACAAAGTATTATATTTGTTGCTAAATAAATAGTATAAAGCATTGAGATACACTTACCAATTGTGGCGTATCTGTACTATGGGCACCACACTATAAAACCAAAACGTTGACATTAGAACACATTAACTTTAATCTACGAAAAGGCTTTGTAAATTTGTCAATTTATTCCCAAAAACCTTTTACCCGATTAAAACCATAATTGAGGAACATTTAGATGTAATTGTAAACATTTTTTTGGTACTGATAGAATGGTGTGAACCCTAAAGAAATCATCAGGGTATTTAAACTTACAAAAAATTATAGATTTTTTGGAATTGGAATACCCTACCTCATTAAGCTACAATATTGTTTATTTTAGGCCTATGCCTTTACTATGAATATTATGTCATAGAAACATAGGGCCGTAGTTTGAATGAAACCATCTCGTTATATATTAAAATTGGACTCACACACTATGAACATAAATGTATTTATTTAGATTCACAACCAACTTGGTAGGAGCATAGTTTATCCTTTGTACCCTTATATGTTTTGGCATTTTAAGCGAATCCGGATAGTTATACTTAGGTAAGGGTACATATGTTTTCAAAGAAGTAAGACCGCTTTCATATTTGAGGCTCAAAAGATTATGTGAAGCATTGATCAGTTTTACATATCGTGTACAATTTATTATCCTGAGGGCATAATTAATATATAGCTAAGATTTCTAGCAAACTATAAGTGAGTCTCCAAAAATTGAAAATCATCATCAAATGGGGGAGGGTGTATGTTTTAATATGGATACAATTTATAGTAGGTCTAAAGCCCTTAATTTGGGTTCAATGGGGTCATAGAGGTACCTAGTTATAGAGACCAGTATATATTTCTTTAATAAATAAATATCTCCTCAATATAGAAAGTATGTTTCCTTTAGGATATATAATTCCTCTTTAGCTAAATCCTCATTATCCCTCGCGTTATTATAACCGATAAAACAAACTTCCTCATATATCTACTGTGGGGTGTCGGTAGGAAGGAAGGCTATTTCAAAAAGTCCTTTCATAATCACCAAAATAACTTATTATTTGAGTTATATTTTTGCATTCATACGATTTATTAAACGGGTTGTAGCTGTAGAACATTATTTTTTACGTACGAATCTATGATAGAGCTGATTTCGTAACATTCAGATAAAGTACGTTTTCTCTAATAAAGTAAGTAGGCCAAATATCTGGCAGTTACTTAAGCTACTTTCATGTATTATGATTAGAACCACATGTACAGCTCTCACTTTTGATTAATATAATCATTCCAAAATAATGAGAATGATAATAATATTAATGATATTAATAATAATACGTACCTAACATTTAAACAACGTTGGACTCAAAAAGAAGTTTCTTATTTTTTAAGATTAGCTACCAACCACGATTCCAATATATAATATACCTTTTTAATTACAAAGGCTCTGACTCATGTTTTTTAGATGAAACGTTTAAAATAAATACATTCAGAAATAAATCAACGTCCAAGTATGATTGCATCGAAGAACAAGTTCGAATATTCTATACATACTAATTAATGTTGAGAAATAGTTGAATGAGAGAATGTGCCCGTCTCACCAATGGTAGCGAAATAGTTGAATGAGAGAATGTGCCCGCCTCACCAATGGTAGCGAAATAGTTGAATGAGAGAATGTGGCCGTCTCACCAATGGTGGAGAAATGGTTGAACGAGAGAATGTGCACGTCTCACCAATGGTGGAGAAATAGTTGAATGAGAGAATGTGGCCGTCTCACCAATGGTAGCGAAATAGTTGAATGAGAGAATGTGCCCGTCTCACCAATGGTGGAGAAATAGTTGAATGAGAGAATGTGCACGTCTCACCAATGGTGGAGAAATAGTTGAATGAGAGAATGTGGCCGTCTCACCAATGGTAGCGAAATAGTTGAATGAGAGAATTTGCCCGTCTCACCAATGGTGGAGAAATAGTTGAATGAGAGAATGTGGCCGTCTCACCAATGGTGGAGAAATAGTTGAATGAGAGAATGTGGCCGTCTCACCAATGGTGGAGAAATAGTTGAATGAGAGAATGTGCCCACCTCACCAATGGTGGAGAATTAGTTGAATGAGAGTATGTGCCCGTCTCACCAATGGTAGCGAAATATTATTAGTGTAGGGAAGGTGGGGAAGGGGGTCAAAATATTTATTTCCACCCCACCCCACCCCACCCTTCAAATCACTGATACATGTTTGAAAATTGGATGTCCCTAAAATCTATTTGGAGTGGTCCTCACGTGATAATACTTCAAAATTACATGCATCTAGCTACTAACTGTCTTATAAGTTATAACTTGTGAATATAATAGTTTTTGTTTTATTATAATCATCATCATTCCTAGCTGCCTATTTATTTAGTGGTATTTAATACCTGTATGAGACACACAAACATTTAAAATCCTTTATATTCTCTAGCCTGGAGCTAGCTATTTTATTAATATTACCTATACATACAAGGAGGAGAGCAAACGCTTGTACCACTAATTGAACTCTCCATCAGCAGTTATCAAACTTTTTTTAGATTGTCCCCCTTGGCAATCATTAAATGTTTAATGTACCATAAGATAAAACCTTTCCAAATGACAGGTTTAAAATATATGAACACATGGTAAATTATTGATCTATTTAAAATATCTGTAACCAAAATATTTCAAATTTGACAAAGCATTTTAGAGAGAATCCTACTGTTATAGCCTTAACATTATCTCTTATTGAGAATAGTTATCATCGGTTAAAATAACATAATTTTACTGTAAAAAGTCTAAAGTAAGCTTTTATACATTTTCTTCACAAATTATTTCAAAAATAAAAAAAGAGTAAACCTAAAAACAATATTTTCAAATCAATTTTTTTATTGTAATTCTAGAGATGATATATTATTAATCCCAAAGTTTTTCAGTGAGAGGGGTGTGGTTGCATGGTTTGGAACCACTTTTTGATGTCTGGTTGTCCAGTTGAAACTTTCAAGCTGAAGTCCAGCTGCAAATTTAGACTGTTGTGGCACTTATTTTTCTTAGGTACACTATGGATGAAAAACCACTCTCACAGAGATATATTGTTGGAAAAGGTATCATAAACTTGATGGAACTCGCTTAGACGCTATAAACAAGTGTCTGTTAAGGTGTTTTCTTAAGACTGGATTTGAGGGTTTCATCACAGGACAGTTCAATAATTTCTTCCTTTTCTTTCGTTGAAAAGATGTCTGGTAGACTAAAGATTCCACTGCAGATAAAGGGTCTCGCATACGAACTCGCTCTCAGGAAAATATTCGCCAAATGAATCACTCAAACCCAGAAAATGCTCTTTTATGTCGTTGACAACAGAATCATGAAGCACAAGTTCATTTTATTCTACGATATTTTCTAAGGACGGAAATAATGACAGTTGTCCCTTTACAACTATTTTTGTTTCAAACTAAAGTTCCTTTTTTAAAGCCTTTAGTTTGTCATGAACTATGAAGGGTGTTATGTGTTTACCCTGCAGACCTTTATTCATCTAATTCATTCACTGAATTACGTCAACCATGAAAGCTAGCCTGCGCATCCACTGTTCATTTATTAATGTCACTAAACTCAAACTTCCTGTCAGAGAGGAAACCTCTAACTTCTTGTCTCATTTTATATGAACGAGGAAGACAATTTCATTTGGAAAGCCACCTTACCTCAGTGGGAAGAGAAAATGCTTATACTCGCTACCCATTTCTTCACATAAGATTGCAAATCATATGAATTTGCCTGCTTTGAATTTTATGAAATTAAAGGTTTTCACTGCTTCTGTCAAAACTATTTTTATATCATTTGGACATTTCCTGGCAACTAGAGACTCCCTAGGAAGTCTACAGTGAACACATTTTGCCTGTGGAGCGGCCTTCTTGATCTGGAAAACACCCACCACCATGCTTTCCAGTCATAGCTCGTGCACCGTCAGTGAAAATTCTAACGCATTCCCCCCAGTCTACACCAGGTTGAGTTACAAAGCCAACAATAATGTCAAATACATCCTGTGCCGTTGTCCGACTTGGGAGCTACTTGCAGAACAAAATATCTTCTGCCACAGCGGGGGTAGAATCAATATATCTAACAAATGCTAGCAACTGCACCATATTTGTGCAATCTGTAGTCTCGTCCAGCTATACAGCAAAGTATTTGTGGACTTAAGTTAATTGATGAATTGCTCCTTCAACTCATTAGCCATACTTGATATCCTGCGAGACCTAATATCATTAGATAAAGCGATAAAATCCAGCAGATTTGCTTGTTTTTCACCAATAACCCTTGACACCATGTCTTTGGCAGCAGACAGTAAATATGACTCACCATAAGTGTTGGGTTTTCCAGATCATCCTATTACTAAACTTATTTTGAATGACGCTTCAATGCCATTCATATCCAGAGATGAAAAAGAGACATTTTTTTTGTCTACTAGGTTTTATCTCAACTTCCTTACACTCAAAAAAGTCAAGTGGCTTACATTTCAAGTTCTCATGTTTCGTATTAAAATGTATTTTTAATAAAGGTGGCTCCATTGAATTGTTGGAAAGGATCTCATTACAAATAAAATATAGTCGTGTAGGTTCTGACTCACTCCTGCATAATAAAACCCTAAATACAAGTATTCAGGAGCATAAATTCTTAACTTAAACTGAGATTTCTTCTGATGAGTAGGCTTAAACAAAGAAGATACAGCTTCCGTTGACTCATTAACATCTTTACAACCATCATCTTCACAAGAGCTAGTAACTTCTGTTTAATAAGTTGTATAGTGGCACATGACTCAGCTGAAGGTTGATTTTGTTGGTCATTTGGTCTTACTGTGTACGATGCTTTTAGTGTTCGTTCTAACATGGGTTTATGTATAACCTTCGTGTATAATTCATTCATAGCTTGTACTTTATGTAAATGAGACGTCTGTAACCAATAAATCTTTCTATGAAAGTTAATTTGTATGTGATATAATAAAACACGGCGCAGTCGGTAGTGTCTGCAGTGAATTACCTGTGATTAAAATTTGTTGACGCAATGTTCTCATCCTATAAAGGAGCAGTTATTAAAATGGAGTTTAATAAACCAAAGTCACTTAATCTTGCCGGAAACTTGGGGAAACTTGTCAAAAACTTTAAAACCATTGAAGATGGAGGGGGATCCTTGCAGAGTGATATATTTGAAGTTAGTAGAAAAACACCCCGCCACCCCCCCCCCCCAACTTTCCAAAGTGCAGAATCAGTGCTGCCTTCATAAAACAAGACAATCAAGAAGTTGGAACAATTTACAGCAGACTGAACCGTTACGTCCCGACCCCAAAGAAAATCTTGGTGTGTCAAGAAATAAGTTTAGTGAAAAGTTTTTTATAAAGCATGTTATAGATGTGGCTATGACCATCCAAACCAGCCATGTCCCGCTATTAATAATCGATGTAATCTATGCCGAGGTGTGAACCATTTGACCAGAAATGGTTTTGCCACAAGTAGTTTTTCTAGTGGTCGTAATAGAAGCTATGAACGCTGATAGTAATGTTGCTAACCAGACTTCAAATGTTGGTGAGTGTAATTATTTTGGTCAATTTCAAGATACTGATGGCTACTCTTTGCCCCCTTTTTCAGGTTATTCAGATATAGGCTCTCTTTCATTTATAAATTCTGTAAATACCAATCGTCATTGGTGCATATCATTGCTAATTAACTGCAAACCTGTACTTTTCAAATCAGACACAGGGGCTTAAGTTAATATTATTCCTTTAAGGTATTTGCAGTCCATTGACCCGATTATAGTTTTAGGCTAAGTGCTCCTAAAACTCACGAGGGTTTGAGATTGCACCTGTTTGTGAAATATGCCTTCCTGTTGTCTATGACTACAAAACAAATAGTTTGGTGTGTACTACTGTCAATTAGTTACTTAGTCTTTCATCTTGTGTGAATCTCAATTCCATTACAAAACAATTTGTTAGGGTTCTCAATGCTCAAAGTAAACCTGGAATTCAAACCAAGATTTTTTTAATGACCTTGGAAATTTCCCAGAGATTCGAGATTTAAAATTAAAAGAGGGTGCTATACCTAAAAGTAGCCCATCACCCAGAGATCCCTGAAAATTTTAAGTAAATTTAAGGTGTATTTAGATAATCTTGAACAAAGAGGCATTGTTGAATATTGTGAAGCTGGTGAATGGGTAACCAATCTAGTTATTGTAGAGACACATAAAAGAGGGGCCATAAGGCTGTGCATAGATCCTAAGGATCTTAACGGAAATTTGGTCCGAGATTATGTGTTGATTCCCACTCTCGAGGAGATTAGTTCCAAAATGGGTAATAAAAAATGTTTTGTATTTGATTTAAAAATTTAGTTTTACCAAGTTAATTTGAGTAAATAATCTGCTATTCTTTGTACATTCAGCACCCCTTTTGGATGTTATCGGTTTTTAAGCGCCCCATTTGGACTAAGTGTGCTTCCTGAGTACTTCCAAAAGATGACTCATGAATACTTTGGGAATATTGGGGGAGTATGTGTATAGTTTGGTGATGGTTTATGTGGAGCAGGTACAATGTAAGAGTTATAGAAAATAGTTAAACAGGTTATTCAAGTTGCTCGTGAAAACAACATTGTATTCAACCCGGAAAAAGTTCAATTCTTTGTGGATAAATTTAAATTTTTGGGTTTTAAATTTTATAAGGATGGAATTCGTCCTGATGACACTAGGGTTCAGGATATTCAAGACATAGAAGTACCTGCTTCAAGGAAGGATTTGCAGCGTATTTAGGGAACAGTCAACTATCTAAGACAATTTTTGCCTCACATGTCAGATATTTTCATCCCATTCCGTGAACTTCTGAAAAAAGATTCCGAGTGGTCTTGGAATTCTTCACACAGTAAGCAGTTATAGCTTTTGAATAAGTCTATAGCACAACTTGCCTTGTTGACTCCTTTAGAACCCTCCAAACCCATCAACATACATGCTGACAGTAGTCAGTATGCCCTTGGTGCCACTTTAATGCAATATGGCAAGTCCATTTTATATGCTCCACGATCGCTTACCATCACTGAACAAAATTATGGTCAGGTGCAAAAAGAGTTTTTTGCTGTATCATTTGCATTCAAAATGTTCCATAGCTTCGTGTATGGTCCCGAAGCTGTAACTGTTCATTCATATAATCAGCCACTCACCTCCATATTTGTAAAAGCCATTGGTGATATTACCAATTATCACCTCCACCACCTTAAGCTGAAACTATTGCAATTTTCATTCACTCTCAAATATTTAGCAACCAATTACATGCATATAGCGGAGTTATTATACCGAGATTGTAAAAATATTCCTTCACCTGTAGATGAAAGTATGTATGACATAGTACATGTTTTAGGGACACCCTCCGATGTTCAACCATCCTTACTTGTAAAGTACAAATAAAATAAAGTTGTGGACTCTGTTTTGAGCAAAGTTTTTAATTATTACTTTAAAGGTTGGCCTAAGTCATTGTCATCAAATTTCTCAGAGGTGAATCACTTTTTGTCCCTCAGGAAAGACATCACAGTCCCTGATGGGCTTATTTACTATGATGAGCATCTATTAGTTCCATTTAAACGAAGGCACTTCACCCTTGAGATCCTTCATGCAACTCTCCTCAGTTTTGAATAAGTAAAGGCTCCAGCATCACTCAGCTTCTATTGGCCAGGTATCAAATCTGATTTGAAAAAATTTTATAGGGGAGGGTGGTCCACCATGAGACAAAATAAACATTTTTTTTTTGTAATTTTGTACATTTATTTAATCTGACCAAGATAAATATTATCAAAAACTTAAGACTTTCTTGTACTTATTTCAATGGTTTGATCCAAGATAAAAATATTCTTAGTCATAATAATAAATACAAACATAAATCCTTACATGTGTCTCATAGTGGCCCAATGATGGGCCATGATGAGACACCACTTGGGCCACAATGAGATTAATATACAATTTTACTTTTAGTAAGAAAAAACTTTAAAGATAATGATAATATAGTTGCTACTGTCCTTCGATATTCTTTGTGTTGTTAACGAATGTTCAGTAACCTAAAATCAATTTCAAACTTGTAGAATGATTGAAGCCCTTTTTTATTGCCAGAAAATGATGGTTTTGGCAATATAATTTTTATGTCCTCGAGAGGAACTGAAGTCAAATCAGGCACAGGAGGAAATACAAATTTTCCTTGATTTTAACACACTTTCTCAAGAAACTAATTTCTACATCACTCCCTGATACACTAGGGGCTACAACAGTATCAATATAAAAATATCTCTCTTTGCACTGAACTGCAATAAAACCAAATCACCACACTCTGGCTCACGATCCAGCTCCTCAAAACCACTTGGGTCGATTTCCGGTGACCACTATATCTCATCATCGGAACTATCACATGGCAGATATAGGCCATAATCATTTTCATCTTCTGACGATAATGGCTCACTATTTAGTATGTTATTTTTCTTATTGAAGAGTTATTTTCTTACCAATGCCAATTTATGTTTTCCATAGAGCTTTTCCTTTGTTTTATTTTAAATTCTGTTTTTCTCCGGAGTGTCAGTTGGTATGCAGCTGGTTAATTTGCGTTGCTGATTTCTTTGTTTCTTTCTTGCTCCTGCCTTTGGAAACCCTTTTAAACTGTCAGGGCCGATGAATGATTTCTTCTGTGATGAATCTAAGTTTAATCTTGAAGAATTTGAACCAGGTGAACTTTGATGGATTTTTTCTGAATAATTATTAGCTGAAAATAATTTAGAGGATGTTGATAGGGCTCTCTGTGAGGGTAGTTGTAAGGAAGTAGATTGAATTTCATCAGAAACCACATTCACAGACCCATTAGAAGTACCTGGTAAATCACGGTCTGTTACAGAACTAGTCATGAAATCATCATCTGTAAATACATTTCTATCAAATGGGTATATTCCTGTTTTCTTAAACCCTGACTTGATGTTAGAAGGGTTCATTGCTCGTTCATGGGCTATTCCTACACAACTGGCAACTTGATATATTGTCATTGAAACCCCAGGATTGTGAAGCAGCCAAGAATCTACAGCAGAATTGTAGTGTGCCTTAAATGAGTAGAATACAGACACATCAATTGGCTGCAACTTGTTACTGCAATGAGGTGGCAGAGTAACTATAGTAACTCCATTTTCTTTCGCAAGGTTAAGAGTTTCTATTGTAAGATGGCTTTCATGATTATCATAAATAAGCATAGATGGATTTTCTTTAGTGGAGCTAGTGTGTGCTATAAAGTGTCTCATAACAGAAGGAAATATTTCCCCTGTCATCCAACCAGAACTACTCACAATACCCAAAGTTCCAGGTAGGGCACCATTCACCAAATGCGTTTTGAAATTCTTACGAGGAAATACCATTATCGGTGGTAAGGAGTTCCCTGCTGCACTTACTATACAACAAGTTGTTACCAAAGTTCCCCGTTCCCCACTTGTGCACTGGCTTACTTACTTAGTGCCTTTTGCAGCTATTACCTTCTTTGGTTTTTGAACTGTGGTGGTTCCAGTCTCATCCAAATTATACACATTACTTCCATCTGAAAATTTATGAAAGCAACTATATGTATTCTCAATATTGTTAAAAAATTAGTTAAAATTATGTTTGTTGAAGTAAGTTGCCCGGGAGATACTACACCCTTCTGGTTGTCGGATACTCAGCTCTGGATGTCTCTTTAAAAAACCTTGGAGCCAATCAAACCCATCTTTCTGTTTTATTTCCCACGAAGGAGGCATAGTTTTTGAATTAATCTTTACCATCTCATATGCTAACTCACGAAAAGCTTTAGTTGACTTTCCATAGCACATTTTAGAACACTGAGCCATGTAATTTGATAAAGATTTTTCCTCTTCCGAATTGAAAACTAAACGATGTTTGTAGTTAGCGACCATTTTAACTTCGACTTCAGGGTTAGGATTACTCACTTGATTCTTAACATATCTTTGCAATGTTTAAAATGATACTCCATTCAAAGAAGAAGCTTCCCGAAGAGACAGTTTTCTACCTTCTTCCCCCAACAAAACTTGCCGTACAGCATTCTGCATATTTTAGAAGGTTCCCTTTTGGTTTTTACTTCCTCTAGACATGATAATTGACGGTAGGCCTAATAAGAAAGAACACACACTACAGTATGATGTTTATTCAAGACTATACTTATATTTTATTGGGAAATAATGATTGAATTTAGTATATAGAAATCTTATAATCAAAGTATGTACATGGGCCACGATGAGACATGTCTCATCGTTTCCTAAATATTTTGTCTCATTGAAGCCCAAAAAAGGCTGAAATAAATCAATTATGGCTAACCTAAGTAAATATAAAAACAATGTTTTAATACTCTCAGCAAGCCTAACTGATTTATTTGGGGTGTATCTTCATTTTAAATACCTAACCTTTTGTTTTGTTTTTGAATGCAAATAAAACTGTAAAATTACTCCAAAAATAACTTTTAAACACAAAATATAGACTGAAAACAATAATTTGTAACCAACAGCATGCAGCCATTTGCAAAAAGAACTATAATTAGACAGATAGTTCTTTAGTCTGCCACTAGATTTTGTTCTAGCTAATATTTGAATTAAAGGTGAGATTTGAATTGTTTCATGGTGGCCCATGTCTTATGGTGGCCCACCCTCCCCTACTTGTGTGCCCAACATGCAATCAATTTCAACGGTCTAAAATAAAGGACCCGCTGCAACTTCCTGACATCCCTGATTTTCCCTTTGTTAATGTTGCTTCTGATTTTTTTGATTAAAATGGCGATAGCTATCTAGTTATTGTGGACTACCACTCACGGTGGATTGAGGCTGAGAAGGTCCCGAGTAAGTCTATTTCCACTGCTATAAGTAAGCTCAAACCAAACTTTGCACGTTTTGGGATTCCCAAACAATTCATGTCTGACAAACAACATTTGACTCATATGAATTCAAAGTATTTGCTCAATCATGGAATATTGAATTAGTAACCTCTAGTCCTCACTATCCCCGCAGCGATGGTTTGGCTGAGAAAGTGGTTGGAATTGTCAAATGATGTTAAAAATGGCGCAATATGATCGTGGAGACCTTCCACTTTTCCTTTTGGGTTATAGAAATATCCAAGTGGTAGGGGTCCCATACTTGCATGCTCAGCTTCTTCAAAGTCGCACCCTCAATTCTAGACTGCCAGTACAGGATTGCCGCTCGAAGCCAAAAATAATTATTGATGATGCAGTGACTGTAAAAGTTGGGCAATCGTTACATTATAAAAAAAACTGCTCTATTCCGTGAGCAATTTTTTTCAACCCTGAGCAGTATGTCTTTATTTGGAACACCAAACTTCAATTTTGGGAAGAGGGCAGTGTGTTTAAGATATTGAAAAACAGGTCATATTTGGTGTGTATAAAAGGAAAATTTTATAAATGAAATTCACTTCATATTAGGCCTAGGCACTCTGGTAATGACATTTCCTGTGAAGATCATGATAGGGTGAGGAGCTTTGGTGATGATATGGGTGAACTTGAAAGATTAAACGTAACACCACCAACCTCTCCAAAAAAAGGACATGATAACCTCCACTTCACAGTCTTTTAATTCAAAAACTAACACAATACCGCTTGGAACTAGTCTGCCTAATATTGTTACACACACCGGTAGAATTGACCCCCACCAAAACGCCTTGACTCATGATTCTGTATTTGAAAAAAAATAAGCATGTTTAATAAGTTGTATAGTGGCATCTAACTCAGCTGAAGGTTGATTTGGTTGGTCAGTTGGCCTTATTGTGTACGATGCTTTTAGTGTTTGTTCTAACATGGATTTATTTATAGCCTTCATGTATACTTCAGTAATAGCTTGTACTTTATGTAAATGATACGTTTGTAACCAATAAACGGTTCTATGAGTGTTAATTTGTATGTGATATAATCAAACAGCTTCACTTTCCCATTTTAGTCTTCCCCTTTTGACAGACCGGGTTGGTTTAGTTACTCACTTATCCATCTTGGCCGATACAAGAAAAGGTTGGAAAAAAAAAATACTTCAAGCCCTTCCGTTTCTGAAAAAAAAATCAGAATAAATAAAAAAAAATCTACTTAAACTCTTGCGACTCTATTTTCTATACGTGTAACTGTCAACAGTGATACAAAACCAACCGTCAGTAAATATATTTGAAAGAAACAGAATAATGTCGTGTGTATGTACCAAGGGCGGATCTGGGGTTGTTATTGGTGGGGATTGGGGAGGGGGGAGACAAATGGTTTTCAGGCTCCTCAAAGATAAATCTGATATTTTAATTAATTATATTAAAAGAGTACTTGTAATAAAACCACAATTCGTATTAGAAAATTTGTCATTTTAATACAAAAATTCAACATAAAACATCAAGTCACTGTCACAAAACAGTACTAAGTACATACAGTAATCTTATTTAGTCTAAAATATTTTGTATTAATATAAAAATATGCATTTGGATACAAATACTTGGTTATCATACTAAACATAGTAATATAATTACGGCAAAATTTTAGTTTCAAATACAAATTCGAATCAGCAATTACCATTGTTTCAAAACGGCTAACAACCTTGTTCCATTCTACCGGAATATCTTGATGGAGATGTATAAATGCCAGACCCGAAATCCGTTTTTCTGTTATTCTCGAAAGCAGTATATAGGAGTAAGCTCTTTACAACATTAAGGTATAGATTTCATAAGGTACGATTATTTTTAAATCTAGGGGAGGGGCCATCACCCCAATTGCCCTCCCCCCCCCCAAGCCCTGGATCCATCACTGGTATGAACTCAACCCATTGTGCGGTCCTATTAAGTGAGGAGACAATTAAATTAAGAGCAGTGAATAGTAATACAACTCCAATGGATCAGTTTGATTTAATAAAATAGAGAATTAATTGTAATACCGGTATGTGTGATAAAGATGCTGATCATAATCCTACCTTTAAAGATTGCTGAGCGATGGAAGATGAAGATCTGATAGATTTGAACTTGATGTTCACTTTTCTGACTACACTAGTTACATGAGAGGAGCTCCCTTTATAACACGCCTTATATGTTTGAGTAACATTGTCATGAATAGGCCAATATATAATACATAAACACAAATAGATTGGATCTAATTAATATATAAACACTACTGCGATACATTTCACTCCAACTGCGTTGTGAGCTTGAGAAATATCGTCGAGAGAGAAAGAGTATGTCGCCATGTCGTGACTGTTCATGAAACATGCTCAAATTACTCTAAAAATAAGCAAGAAAACAACTGATAATATATAAATTGTCAAGTAGAAGGTTGAAAATTCTCAGAAATCTGTCTCCAGCCGTGAGGAAATAGGGGAAAGGGGAGGGGGGTGAAAATAACCAGATAACGGTAACTGCCAACAATTAGGGGTTTCCATAATCCCCTTGTCATTTTGCAAATCATCCATTGAGAGCTGCTCGCGTACCCCCTGAAAAGTGCCCACTTGCCCCTGGGGGTACGCTTACCCAAGTTTGAAAACCTCTGCATTCTACATCACTAGCAAAGCTTAGAATTCGGAACTGATGTTTTAGATATGGATGTAGCCGTATCAATTATCATATTCGTAAATTTGAAAAATAACAACTGTACACGAGAATCGAACCCGTGACTCTTGTAGTCTATGGGCCAGCTAGCCAAATTCATGTAATCAGTATAATTTGAGGGTATTAATTTTCCTAGTCAATACTGGTAGCTAATAAAAATGGCGGCCAAACCAAAATGACGGATGTTTACTTTTGAAGAACAGCTATTTTTCTGAAAGTAAAGGTCCGATTTCAACATTTCATTTTTTAGTGAAAGCTTAAAATGTGCCCTATATTTATAAATATTTAGGATTTTTCGGTATGTGAGAACGTTAGTTTCAAATCGTGGATTAGTAAAAATTTGCAATTTAAAAAACAATTTCTTTGTTTGTAATGAATTAACTAAAAACCCATACATCTGAAAATAAAATATTTGTGACATACATATTAGAGTAGACTTTTATATTTAATTTGATATATTTATACTTTTGCAATTCTTGTTTCCCATCTTCTTGTTTGTCATTATTATTATTATTACTATTAATTGCCACTATCAAATTTTAAAACATTTTTTGTGTTTGTTTGAGGTGTGCATGATTATAAGAATAATTGAGAATATTTACTAGATTCAAAATGTCTGCTGGGAAAGAAGTGAAATGTACACACTGAGAGCACGACTAGGGTAAATGTATTATTTGTGGAAGGTCAGAATCACCCATTGAAATGCTTCAATCAAAAGAGAGAGGCTCTTTGTCAGTTTTTACAATGCCTTAATGATAATAAAACTATCCAATACAAATTCTAAGCTATATATCTTGTGAATTGTTAGTAGCAATGCAATTTCATCGAGAATGTTGAGCTGATTTTTAAAATAGCAAGTCTTTGAGAAGTTTAGAGGCAGAAAGCCTCATCCTCCCACGAATTAGCTGAGTTATTTGATAACCCTTGATCATCAAGTCAGGCTGAGAAACGCTTGAAACGAACTATCTCAAGAAAACATATTGTACATAACAAAACTCATGTGTCTTGTGACAAATATAGCAAGCACAAGAAAGGGAGTGGAACCAGATAAACACTCAATTTGTATAGTTGAGAACTGACAACAAATGCGTGAAATTGCTATCAAAAGGGGTGATATTAAAATCATAGCAATCACATCAAGCGATATTGTAGTTGCAGAAGCTCGTTATCATAAATTTTGTTATCTTAGCTATACAGGGCTAACACTTGATAAACTTAAAAATGTCGATAAATATATTGAAAAAAATAAAGTGACATATGAAAAAAGTGTATGATTTTATATGAGAGGATATAATCTCGAACCCAAGGGTTTAATCTCATAATTATCTTCTTTCAAAATTAATTGAGTACTTAAAGTTCAATGGTGATGAAATAACAGTGTCCTGCAAGAAAAAAAATCCGTCAAAACTTAAATAAAGAATTTGGTCCCTTCTTAAATGTTGCTAATGTTGGTAGTAAGGTATTTATTTCACCAGATAATCTGACTTACTATTTGCTACTTGCAAACTATGTGAGGTCTAAAATCAAATTAAAAGATCACCTTTTGCCAAAGGGACGGGAAAACAATGGTACCTCAAGCTGCTGCTCAAGTGGAAGGTACCTTCCATGGGCGTCAAACCCAGACTGTTTCAGGATAGCTGGCTACTTGTTCTGGCTAGGATTCAACCTCGCCTGCCAAATAGCCACCTACAGGGCAGAAGGACACAGAGAACAAGAAATCCTGAATGACCATCGATGGACCTCCCAAACCTGAAGGAAGCTCCCCTTTAAGGAGATGTCCAACCAATTCCAGGGGAGTCCAGCCCTCCTGGACCCCGACATTTCTACGCCCTTGGTGTGATGTTACTCACAGCCAACAACAGATCACTTCCAAAGGTCCAACGGCGTATTTTAATCCTAGTGCATGTGCTAGTTCAATCAGAGGCCGGCCAGCCTGCTAACAAACAACGTGGTACGTGTTCCGGCTTGAACCCGTGTGGTATAAGTGTTTTAATATAGTTATAAAGTGTTGTTTTTCTAGTGTAGATACGGAAGTGTTTAATTTAATAATCGTTATGGTGTATGAGTAAAATGACTAGACAGTAAAAGAAAAATTGTTACTCTTTCAGAATATACCAACAAAGTTTTTACTATATTATTACTCACATAAATGCTCAATCGTCTAGTCATTGACACATTTATATATATAATTTCCAATCAACAGCTTGATTTTAGATTTCACACGATTCTTAATGAGGTAAATATCTCGGCTTGACTCCGACCGGATTCACAATGTGACGTATTCCATAAAGGGTTTCACAACATCCCCAGGAAAACAATATACTAGTTGCATCGAGCTCACTTGGCTTTTATTTTTTAAATGTTAAATTTCCTGGTTAAAAGTTATGTAAAACTCTAACAAATGCATTAGTAAATTTATTTAAATGATTAAGCCCAGAAGTCCTCAAACTTTTTGTATCTTGGAGCACATTCAAAACTAACGGTAGTGCGGTGGGCACCAATTACTTTCTCAAGGCAAATTTACTAACTCCCGCGAGGCTCAGAGGTTAGCCTCAACGCTATACACATGGCCGGTCAACTGCTATGTTAAGTTTCCAACAACGATTGTGACGTTACATGGGATTGTGGGTAGTACTCAAGGCCGAAGTCATGGGAAAAAGGGGATTTCAACCCCCTCCAAGTTGATAAAATTAAATAAATACTGCTTTATTTACAGTTTTAACAAGACCAAAATAAAAACACTTAAGGAACTATTTAAATACTCACCAGCATTTTGGTGCTTGAGTATATTTTTAAAATATACGTTTATTCTGTGTTTATTCAGGCAACAAAGCTTGGTAGACCCATGTCAAAGTATTTACAAATAGGAAGTATTCGCAAAGTATTAGTGAGTGTAAAGAGAATGATGGAAGGGGGTAAATCTTTGAGATTAGGAAAAAACAAAACCATTCAGCTTGAAACTACAGTGGTTCCACCCGCCTCGGTGGCGTAGTTGGCTAACGCTCTTGTCATGTTGAAGATCGACTGCTGAGGACGGGGAGATCGAGGTTCGAACCTCGGTCGGGTGAAATGAGGGTGGTTTTCCCTAAATGGTTTTCCACTCTTCCTCCACGCAAATGCGGGTTCACTTCCTCTAATTCAACCTTCCCAATTCCTAATCCATCAGAGTAATTAGTACTTAAAGCGTATAACCCGAACGGGTAGTAATACGTGGTGCTAAATATTATTATATTATTACAGTGTTTCCGAGTAAAATTACACTTTGTAAATGAACCGGCAAAGAAAGAGAAATGTGAGGGAGATATTGGAAAGAGGGGGACATTTAATCACCAACTTCTTGAGAACAGCATACTTGGAGATAAGCACAAACATGATTTTTTTTGGAAAAGTGACAGATTAAAATTATTAATCATGAACATTTCAGATGTGGCCAAAAAGTGGCGGGCAGACGCGAAAGTCTCGGCGGGTGCCATGGCGCCCGCGGTCATAGGGTTGGAGACCCCTGGATTAAGGGGTAGTATAGCACACAACACTTAGGCCAATAATATGTTTCCATACACAATCTTAAATGTGTATGTGTGGCGTACTTGAATCAAATTACAGTACAACTAGAGCTAGCTATTCAATATAGTAGTATATTTTGCTGACAAGTAGGACAGGGTAAACACACACACGCACACACACACACACACACACACACACACACATATATATATATATATATATATGCATATCTACATACATTATGCCATTCCCTTACGGGTAGACAAGAAACTGAATTTATCGCAAAAAACAACTCCGTACTTACTCCATCTTCACTAACTTTCTCCGTAGCTCCCTATCCTTGCATGCTCTTTTCGCATCAACAATATCCATAAACTGAGTCATACATTTTCTTTTATTCTTAAAAGTATTGATAATATTCTTTTTTACGCATTCGTCTACAACATTTAGCCACGTTTTCATGGCCTGCCCCTTCCCTTTTTTCCAAACCCTATACCTTCATATGTTTACTTTATCATTTGATCCACACTCACCCTCTCAACATGCCCAAACCAACGTGAAACGCTTCTTTCACATTGACCTAGGTATTCCCATCCAAACCGCACTCCTTCAGCACCCATTCATTACTTACTGACTCTGCCCATACGAGATTTTCAAAATACATTTCTCAGATATCTCATTACAACCACATTCACCTTGCTCCTATGTTTCTCCTGACAAACCCACGTTTCACATCCATTAAAAAAATGTTGACATCAACATACTTTTATATACTGCCATCTTTACCTCTTTCGATACTACTTCTTTCTTTGCAATAGTCCACATACATTCAACTAATCTACTAGATACATTCAACCGTCTACCAATTTCACCATAAACCCTACCTTTTTTTTTTTACAGACAGTTCTGTCCAGACACACAAAACCATTTACTTGTTCTAACAGTTTTCCATTTATAGTAAGCTTACAATCGTTTGCTGATCCATACTTAACAACAACTATTTATACATTTATACAAGGATCCATTCTGCTCGTCGCCACATTCAAAAGATTTAATGCATTCTTCAATCCAATTTCATTCTCAGACTTTAATACGGCATCATTTGTATATAACAGAAATATTACAATCGCATTGTTATTTACACACCAAATATGTCCTCACAAGTATCACTCACACACTTATCCATGAATACATGAAATAGCCATGGAGAAATAAGACAACTTTGTCTAACACCCTGTTCAATGTCAAACCATTCGCTCAAAGCTCCATCCACACTAAATCACCCTTCGTGGTGTCAAGCGTCTCTGCGAGATGTGGGACCTCATTGACGTCACCATAAAACGGAGGGATATGTGGTCGACACCCGTTGCCATATATTGCAACGATTTGATCGACACACTCCTCGTTGATGTATGCGACAGTTTGGCCGGATTGGAAAATGTCGTTGATCTCAAACAGCCGATGGTGGAAACCTTGATCTAATCAGTGCTACCTACTACCCACATCAAGTAATTGGTTTGGACTATTACATGCTGGACTTAGAACTAAAAACAATTTTACCAACCTATATAAGGGGTGTTGTTGAAAAGCGTATAAACGGTTATATGCATCATTCTTTTAATAATGCCTACAAATGTCTATAAATATATTAAGCATATCTCAACTTGTTTATTTTCCGTGCTCCCAACCTTCCCTCGACAGGTTTTTTGTGTGCACAATTTTAGGTAGTGGTGGCTTATTTTTGTAGTGCTGGGGGTAGGAAAAATATGGGGGAGGGGGTACTGGTAAGATATAAATATAAGAGATTAGTGAAGTTTATGAAAATTTATCATAAATAATTTGAAAAGATGAGGGGGCTCATTTTTTATATTGGGCACGAATACTTTTGAAAAAATAATTAAATTAGTGAATTAATTGAAAATAAAGGAAGTCGCTAAAAAAATTACCTAACACATTTAATATAGCTAACAAATATAGCCTGCGGCATTGGAAGACCAACGTAAGCAATGTTACGCTGTTACGTAATCACATAGTTAAAAGAACATCTCGCGGCGTGCCCTGGTTTTTTTTAGAGAACTAAATATAGTGTACCAGGGGGGCCTGCACACTACTCTAGTTATAAGCTACTTGTTTTAATTATAGCACTATTTCAATAGAACACAATTCGCTTATACCTTGATATTCAATTTATTAACCTGTTTGTCTCCCTTATAGTATTTATCTGAGGTAGTTAATTATTTTCATTCGAATTTGCCACGACTATTGAACTAGACGTAATTAGTATGTGTATACTGATTTTAATTTTTTTTATCTAAATAACATAACGAATGGATCATTTATTTAAAATGAAAGTATGGCTTTGCCAGACCAAATGGTAAATTGGTGTTGAAAACAAAGGTACAGTAAAATCAAACAAGGCTATAGATTTGTTTATATTTTAGTGGCTAAATATTTTAGAAAACAGCAGCTGGTGTTGCTATTTATCTTAAGATGCTTTAATTTGCTTATAATTAAATACCTAATTTCATATGGGGATTATTCAAATTGTATTATTTACATGACACGCACCTAATTATTGACTAACTTTATTGATTTTATTTCTTGTGCATAATAATAACCGTAAACATCCCACATGTTTAACTATTAGCAGTTTTTAGTAATATTTATTGTTTCTAGATATAATTATGTGCATTATATTTCAAAATAATGTATTTATCACCAATTTACAGTAAGTTTAGTTTTATTTTACAAGTATATTGACGGTTGTTTTATCATCCAAGGGAAGCGGTTTTTTTATTACGTACAGTAGTAGAATGACGAGTGCGTCAATAAGGGCAGCAGTGGGGAAGAGAAGGGTTGGTGTGTCGAAAATCATAAGTAATATTTTGAAGAATAGTTTTTCGTCATGGTCTCTTGATAAAAAAAAAATTCAAACAAACAAACCCACTCCATTTTTAAGCGCAGCAACAAAAATCTTTGACATTTCAATACTCAATTTAATGAAAATGTTTATTAATTATTGGGGTGTTGGGTTTGTGGAAAATTATATGGTTGACCTTACTTACCCTTTACTAACGATAATGGCGTGTAGAATAAATCTGGATTCAGTGATATTAATAATATTTGCAAAGATATTAAAAGTCATTCTAAAGGTAACAATTATTTGCAGGCCACAATCCAAGACAAAAAAAAACACATCAGCAACCGTTATTTTACCATTATTATTATTATAATTATTAAATTTTGAATTACAATTATTTTTTAATATATATAATTCAATAATTGAGTAATATTTATAATATCACCATTGATTTGGTGTTATTCCTTTAATATTTTGTGTCACCCCCTTCCTTTATTCCTCATAATATTATTTTAAACTCTAAAAAAAAAGGAAGGACCACTGTCCCATTGGGAGCTTCTAATTAAACTATGGTCTATCAGACCACTTTTATTGTAGCGTCACTGCTTCCCTTTGCCCAGAAATGACCTCATGCCACTGACACATTTACTAATAATAATAGTGAAAACACCTGTCACGTGTTAAAGAGGTTTTTAACATACTAATGAGGGAATAAACAGAACATAAAAATGCTTGCAAAATGTTTTAATTGCAGCAGACTGGAAATAGAAACAGATATATTTTGCTAGTATGGTTGGTGTTTTCATTGAAGTTTATTAGACATACCCTTTGTCTATATTATAGTTAGCACTTAACAATACAGGTTGCCTCGAATTAAATAGCAAATTATGTGTGTAAATAAGACTGAGAATGAGTATAAGATTCATACAATTTGATTTAAACTCTTTAAAAATATGTTTAATGCAAAGTATATATGCTAACTTTATTTACATACAAAGTAAATACAATTTTGAATTGTTTAGAATCTGTTATATTAATTAATAAAACTGTAAAACATTTATTAACAGATTAGAAATATATTATGACCCCAGTGTCCGTTCAACTTCCTTTCTAGTTTGGAGTGAGGCCACAACTCAGCACCAAGGTCTCGTGTAGAGGTAGTGTTGACCAAGTCCTGTGCCACTCCCTCTCATTCTTTGGGTAGAGCTCTTTTCCGCTACTTATTATTTGGCTATGCTCAATTCAATGACCAATAACTATTTTATGAAGATGCACAGAGGTTCACCACTCTTCCGCGTTCAAGTTATTCCTCCATACGGATATCCACACCCCTATTCCAATAAACTCTACATTTAAACTGCACCTACATCATTGCTGGGGGTAAGCTACCCGGAAACTAAATACTGAAGTCTTGGACCATAAATAAAAACACTATACGTTATAATCGACCTAAAGTTGGCACTCACAATAAGATCAATAACCCTGAAACGTTCTGATATACCAAAATTTGACACTCACACCAGGACGAGTAACCCTGAAACTGGTTCCCATAGCCCGATGCAAGTTTCCATTAAACCAAAGGATCAGAAACCTAACTACAGAGACCTTCCTGGTATCTTAGTGATCAAGATAACCCACCACCTTTTCTAGCTCCAGAGGTAGCAGGAGTTGTTATCCCTTTCGTGTATGGTGGCTAGAGTCACAAGGGAGGTCCGGAACTCAACCTTAGCCTTAGCCTGGCCATGACTAGATTTTTATCATAAGTTGACCAGCGAAGACCTCAAGAATGTGCCCGTATTGATGAAACGGCTTCCCGCTACCAACCGCTTAATGTGCCTGGAAGAAGGGGAAAACCCTTCCAATGATCTGCTTATTAGAATTGGATATATATGTTTACCCCTATTACAATGCTGGTGACTTACATAGGAGTAAACCTATTAATTCCTTAATCATGTTAGCACTACTACAGCCCACTGTAACCATATTCTCAAGTGTTTATGACTTTCAAAACTTCAACGTGTACCAGATCAGTCTATCATGGAATATCAAGAGAAACCCCCTCCACCTCTACCCGCAACACGCTATTTAAACTAACGGGTAAACTTAAGGACAAGCTTAAATCGGTGCTGTCTAAGGTTGATTGGTTTCTTTTGGTCATCGTAAATATTTAGTTTCTGGGGACTATTCCAAAGCATTAGGGTCGGATTCATCGTTTGTGACAGCTTAAGATTATGTTTGGAATCCTTGTGTTCTTTTTATTCGATGTATTTTGGTTAGATCTAAGGAAATTAAATTTCAGCTACTTTAAATTTTTTCGGGTGGTAAGTGTCTTTGTCGAGTAGTTTTAGGATTTCATATTGATATTCTAATCACTTTGCCAGCTTCATCAAAGCATATTACTTTAAAACACTGTCGTAGAAATAAACAAGGTCCTCAATGGATTGAATTTATTTTGCAGTTCTTAGGTTGGAGTATTTTCCTTTGTATTACAAACACTACTTAACCAAGCTACCACTGAAATTGGTATGAGAGAAAGCGAATAATAAGACGTTTAAAAACCTTTCAAGACCAGGTTGACGCCTTACTCCACGTGCAGATTAGTGCAATTAAATACTCTGGAACCTTGCTAACAGATAGGAAATAACTTCAACAGGTCAAAAACATAATTAATACAGGAAATGCTTGCTACTATTAGGTTTTTAAGTTTTGGCGACTCGTATTCTGACACGAAAATATAAACTGATAATGTACAAAACCATACATCTACCCGTTCCGTTGTTCTCTCTGAATGTCACCCTGTACCAAGAAAATTGATTGTGAGTTTTTGAGAACAAGTGCTGAAAAAGATATTTGGGTCTAACAGGGTAGCTCAAATAGGAGAGTGTAGAAAGTTATATATGGAAGAACGTCATGGTGTGTATTCATCCCCAAACATATCAAGGATAATTCAGGTACGCAGGCTGAGGCAGGGTGGTCATCTGGAGCGTGTGGGTGACTGGATACATGTACACCACATTTTAATAGAGAAGCCTTAAGAAATAAGACTCCTTGTTAGGCAAAGACGTTGATGGAAAGCTTGTGTGAAAATAGATTAGAAGGAAGTTGGGTGTCAAGTAAGGGATTGAATGCAGGAGTTTCAAAATAGGTTTTAAAGGCAAGCTTACGTTCGGGTGACCACGAACTTTCGAGTTCCTCGAGGCCAGAAAGTCTGTTTATTTGCTAGAATTAATGAGTAATTATTTCTAAAGACTTACCTGTATGTTCGATTCCTTTCTCTGGCATTTGCGCTACAACGGACTGCAGTGCTAGTTGACGTATTTTCATCGTATTCTATCCATTGCTGTTGTATTTCATATTGTCGTACACAGTCCACTTCATGGTTTCTATCATCTGTTACAGCAATGTCAAGGTATAGAGGTATCGGTAAGGTCGCCGTACTGGGTATACTTTCCATCGTAGCTTTCCTTATCTAGACATATTAAAATACTTAAGATCAACTTGTAAATAATTTTAAAAATATTAATTTTAAAACTTTAATATTCATAAGTCACACCAAATTGATGATTCTTTATATTGTTTTAATTAGTATTTGTAAAAGTTTAAGACATATTTACTTCAAAAAGTAATTCAATAGTGCATCAATAAATTTAAAGATTATCACTAAAATACAGAATCATAGGAAATATATTTTTTTAAACATTATTAAAGGATATTTAAGACTAGACAATTTATTGTAACTAAAGGGTTTGGGGAAAGAAACAGGCAGCTCCATTTTTGGGCTATATTGAGTTATAGACAGACCTCATAAGAGAATAAAAATCCTCTATCGTTTGGTGCAAGAAAAATGGCAGCTCCATTTTTGGGCTATATTGAGTTATAGACAGACCTCATAAGAGAATAAAAATCCTCTATCGTTTGGTGCAAGAAAAAGGTAGATCCATAGATTAACCATGAAGCTACACGCTAAAAGGAGTTGCTTTAGTCATGTGTTTGGTGAAAGAAGAAGGTAACTCCAGGAGCTACCTGGTTTATTCGCCAAATATTTCGGTCAGTTTCCTGAAGATGGCAGTAAGTGCTTGATACCAATATCAGTGCTTACAGATGGTTGTATAGAGGTCTCTCACGTGAGTGCTGTTACACACGTTGTGGAAATAGCTAGCGTGAGTGATGTGAGTGACATTTCAGCTTCAGAAAGTGATTTTACACTTAATTAAGAAGCCAGTACTGAAAGTTATAATGGAGAAAAGGTGAATAAAAGAAAGCGCAATCCAAAAAAGTGGGCTAGTAATCTTAGAAAAATAAAGAGAAACAAAGCGGTGGCATATGTTAATAAGGCTGGAAAATGTGTTCCCACCCGTCCTACTGGTCCTCAGAATAAGTGCAGTAAACACTGTTTTGACAAAGTGACTCAAAATATGAAGCAGGAATTTTTAACAACAAACTGGGAGATAAAGTGAAACAAGATGGATACCTGTGTGGATTATTGTCAGACGACGTCCCAAGTCTGGTGGTGGTATTCCTTGGGAGAACACCTATATATACAGGATGTCGATGTCATATTTTACAAGTAAAAAATACTTTTACATTGTGACACGGTGCTACATGATGACGATTATAAATGCTATACTAACGTTATATTTTTACTAGGTTAGACAAGGGGCTTCAGAACATTTAGTATGTGAAACTGAGTTCTGTAGTTCACATGGGATCACCAAATTCAGAGAATATAACAAACCCACCCTACCTATATTCGAAAAAAGCACGGGAATAGATCGCATGCTGTGGCATAGCTAAAATAATCAACATATAAGGAATTTCCTTCGAAGGAAATATCATTAAAGCCGTATAGACAATGTAATAAAATATTATTTGGCAGCTGAAATGAATGTTAAAAAGATGTATACCTTGTATTTGCAGACGCATGAGCCAGATAAATATTTGAAGTCACAATCGGGATTGTCGTTGAAACCTATAATATCTTATGACTTTTACTGTAAGTATTTTGTCTTTTACTTTAATGCGTCATTCGGGAAATCACGTAAGGATACGTGTTGAACATGTGCCAGATTGGAAAAAAACATTATGTCTGCCGGGTCAGAAGAGGAAAAAGTAATGTTAAATGAGAAAAAGAGCTCCATCTCCGGGAAGATGGAGCTTTTTATAGTACCCTAAAATAAAAGTCAGTACTAGCTAAAGAGAGTGTGCATGCTGAAACTATATGTTTTGACTACGAACAAAATCTTTAACTCCCTAAAATACCTGTTAGTGATGTTTTTGTACAGTCGACAGATATAGGAGTACATTTTTTGCACTCACGTTGCTAGTACATACTTAAGTTATTTCTACATGTATGATGAAAGCATGTGATAGAAAGGTCAAAATGAGGTTGTAAGTTGTATTCATCAAACAATACACTTTATAAAAATGTTACTGATCTGTATGCGTTTTCTGACAACTCTAGTGCTCAAAATAAAAACCATACATTGATGAAGTATTGTTTTACAAATGTGCAAGGTAACTTAAAAATAAATGGTACGGATCTACGCACGGACTTTCTCGCTCTATTGTTTTAAAATGCGGATATTTAGAATTTACTCTTCTCTTAATATATGTGAAACGAAATAATATACACTAGCAAACCCAAGCATAAATTGCACTATACTTATGTAAAACTTTTTTTTTGTCCCGGTTTTAAATTTTATAATTTTATTTTTAAAGAATTAATGTCCTCAATTGTGTGATTAGACTGATTAAAAAAAACAATATTGGGTCCACAAGGGTCAACACTTCGTATTAAAATTTCGACTTCCGGTTAAAATTTAGACATTTTATTATGTGTTGCAAATCTTCATGCCATCGCATTGCTATTAAATTCCTCATTTATAAATTTTGACCAATAATAAATGTAAATATTGACTATTGAGTCTAAAATAGAGATAGATTATTGTTGCACAAACATTTCTCCTAAGAGGTTTAAGGAAAAACAATATAAACCTTTTGAGAGACATATTTATATTTAATTACCCTATGGCATTGAATAATTATTGCGTTAGAACTTATGTAGTATCTCTTTATAATAAAGCTCACAAAATTGTTTTAATATATTTGCCAATATCTCAGAAACTATTGGTTTTATAAAAATATATTTCATATAAAAGATTTTTATATTTAATAGTCCTACAATTTTGCAATTATAAGTTATTTAGTGTCTCAAGTAGTTGCGGAGATACTGAAGTTTCTGCTTCTGTAAAGTACCCTAAAAGTCATTTTCATGGGAAAAATGAAAATAGCCAGTTTATTTATAATCTTAATAAACGCCTAGATACGAATTTTAATCAAAATCGTTAGAGCAGATTTTGATAAATCAAATTTTTCTCTTTTTGCCCTTCAGTAAACAACCCTTAATTTTAGGGTTAGATATCCAATTCCAAAAATCCCTCGGGGCAACCCTATGAAAACCCAAGTTTTAGCCTGATCGGTAAAATAGTTTTGGCTCTAGTCGGAGGTACAGACAGACGGACGGAAATTCAATAAACACTTTTTAGGATTCGGGGGTTCATGAAACGTCGAGAATCATCAAAATCTCGAGTTCTATTATTTTTGACGATCACAATACGTTCTCTACCTTTAAGATAGCAAGAAAGTAAAAAGAATGTACAGCATATTTTCCCGACCCTGGGCATATATATATATACATAATTTTTTTTTTTTTGCCTTGTGACCGTTCTTTTGGATTTTTCGAAATACAGAAAAGGAAATATGAACGAGTTTGTGTACCAAGTGATTGGCATAATATATTACGGGCAACCTCCAAGTAATTTTAGGTGGGTGAGGTTACTCAGAACATGATTTTTGACATTACAGGTCATTTCAATATATATTTTTTAATGTGTTGTCATAAACATGCAAAACGATAAACTTACTATCTCCCAGTACAGACTCCTTCAATACTCACATGATAGAAAAGAAGTGGTTCAATGCAGTAAAATATTAAGTGGGATAATTGTGTCAGAGTTTGATATAAAACGCTCCAATGTTTCTATTTCATTTATTTCAGAACAACTTCATAAGTCTACCCTTCCAATAAAAGCAGCCAAATTTAATGACGCAATGAAGCTAGAAATGTTCCTCCATCTGATATGTGGTTTTATAATTCCTTTTTATCAGATAACCTGCCACATAGAGACAACGCTATTTCTGAGTCAGATGATGAATGAGATGCTTCTGAGTCTATAAAATTTGTTTTCCTTTTTATCTCAGGTTTTATGAATGGATAATTTTGTTTATGATTTGCTAATATAATTTATTGTCCATGTCTTATTCCAACAACGTAGTTATAATGTACCAACCCTGCAGTAGTATCTTATATATAATTTGATAAGCCCGTTTCTGATAATAGAAATTACGAGGAAATGACTAAACAGATTTTAACAAACGAACACTAATTTTAACGATTAGGAGTCCAGGATGTCGGGGAAAATAGTTGTTTTCCTCGAAAACCCGATTTTCACAGATCATTTTCAGTTTCTCATTCCTTGTTTAGTCTTCATGGAAACCGTTATTTTCTGCAGTGATTTAGATCTCTAAATAAAATATATATCATTGGCAAAAAAAAACAACTTAATCTTTATTTGTTGGTACGAAAACATCAAAATTTTCTCTTTGAATGTTGGCCATAATACTGCTAAATTAAGAGTCCTAAGCTCGGGAAAAATTTATTTTTTATTGGAATGTTGTATCTTTTATTCGACTTTAAATCAATAATATTGAGTATAATTATGATTTTAAAAGGTTAAGTTAAATTCGTGAAATTATTGTCTACGTTTTGTTTCGCGCATGATAAGATGATGTTTAAATATGTTTGATCGTGTATTATAATCTGAAAAACGATCAAAATTATCTTCAATAATGTTTAAAAAAATATCCATTTTAACTATCTAAGTATGAGTTTTGTTGTTCATTTTTTTTGTAATAATGAGGTTTGATGTTCATTTTAGCAAATAGTAAAACAATACAAATATATGAGTTAAGCTATGTTTTCATTTGACCACTTAATTTTGAGGATATAATATTTAAAAGTAATGTTTTGTGTACCTCATCTATCTTTTAACATTCTTACAAATACAGTAAGTTCAGTTATAATTTCATGTTGATACTTAATTTTGTTATACTCTCTCAAGTTCCTTCTCACTCAAACGCTCTCTATTTCTAAAATTCTCTATCTCTCGAATGCTCGCTTTCTATCTCTCAAACTCCCTCTTTCTCAAGCTCTCTCTAAATTCCAATAACTCTCTCTCTTTCTCAAACTCACTCTCTCTAAAATTCTCTTCCTCTCAAACTCTCTTTATCTCAAACTTACACTCTCAATTTCTCTCTCTAACTCTCTCTCTTACTTTCTTTCCAACAATCTATTAAATTCTGCCTCTAACCCTCTATCGCTCTAATTTTCTCTTTCTAAACTAATATTCCCCTCAAACTTTTTCTTTCAAACTCTTTATCACTTGTCCTCACACTTTCTCTCCATCTTTCACACAATATCTCTCAAAAAATTTTACACTATCTTTTTCCATACACACACACACACACACACACACACTCACACCCTCTTTCTCTCTCATTTTCTCTCATACACACTCTTCTCTCTCTCTCTCTCCCTTTCACACACACACACACACACACACACATTTTTTTATGTATAATTTAATAAGCCCATTTTTGGTAGTTGAAATTAAGAGTAAAAAGGTTTTACCGATTTTAACCAATGAAGTTATTTTAAATGTTAAGGGTCCAGGAGGCCGGCAAAAATATTAGCTTAAAACTAAAACTAAATTTTCCTTGTGAGTTTTCCATATTTTCATTCTATGCTGGCAGCGGCTAAACTGTACAATCATTCTTTGCTTACATTACCATAGAAACCATTATTTGCGTATTATTATATATCGGTAAATAAAATATTTACCTTTGGTTAAAAATAATAACAGCCTAATAACTCTCATTTGAATGGTTTGGTGCAACGAATAGATAGAGAGCTGGCAGATGGGTCGTTTTAAAGTTCTCGTCATGGACGGAAGAAGGAAAATATAATATTTTTTTATTCAAATTAAACAACGAAAGCTAAATAACCATGTAATTTGATGGCCTTTGACGATTAAGCTTTTAATTGGAACGTTAATTGAGGTCTTATTATATATCTTTTTTTTCCCAATAAGAAATCTAGAATGAATGTTAGTGCAATAAAATGTAGGCATCACTGTAACGATCCATTAGTTACTCTTTCTTTAACTTCATACTTTGATAATATATTGAAAATATTTACAATATTTTTCAACGTGATACTATACAAGTGTAAAACAGTACCGCTAGATGGTGATAAAAATGTATTACTGGTTCAACACTTTAGATTCATGTAATAGATTCACTATCTTAGGAGTGAGATTTTAAATGTATGGTAAAAGAATCAGGTGGCTCCTATGGTTAAATGATTTTATTAAACGTAGTATATTTATGACATATTTATTTTTTCTTCAAGTGTAGGAAAGAGTATTTACTCCAGTCCTATCCGTACCGCCATACCGCTGTATCGTTCCTTTTGTTCCTCTTCAGCTTCGACAACTTTCCCATGTATTATAACCGGTCCTTTTATCCAAAATGTCCACCTCTCGATGTTACAGAGCTTACGCTTATACTCTTCTACAGTTGAAGTTAAAGTTACTTACTCTGTCTCTACCTTTACCTTCTCCATTATCTGTTGTTCCGGTTGGGTGCTTATCTTCGCCTCAGTAGGGGCAGGTCTATGGAGGACGCTATCTGTGAGGTCATGAGTCTTGTAGATAGTGCTAGAGATAAATACGTATTGGGGATATTCGTGGACATTTCGGGAGCGTTTGAAAACTTGTGGCGGCTGGCACTATTCGGGGGGCTGAGAGAAATTAGACGTCCGGGGTTCCTCTATATGAGTCTTATGTACTACTGTAGGGGAATATACGTGAACCTGAGATGTCCAGGAATTACAGTAAGCAAAAAACTTACAAAAGGATGTCCCCAAGAGTCGGTCTGTTGGCCGATCTTTTGGGACTTAGCACTTGAACCTGGTTTAGTGGAGATTGAGTCACTCCCTGAAAGGGCGGAGGTGGTTGCTTTTGCGGACGACATATTCATAGTAGTTGAAGCAACATCTAGAAGAGAATTAGAAGCCAAGAGTGACGCAGTGCTCACTGGGCTAAACTCTTGGTGTAATAAGGTAAAACTGAGTTTAGCTCCTGCAAAGACAACTTACGTGCTATTCAGGGGGTACTCAAGAGAAACCTGAGGGTTAATATCGATGGACAGACGCTAAGACGAAGCAAGAATACCATATATCTGGGCATGGTGCTGGATGAGAGGCACGACTTCATGATGCACGTGGAGAACGCATGTGGAAAAGCTTTGAGATCATCAGCATAGGGCAGGGCAGATTTAAACTGTCTAAGAGGCTGATCAGATTGTATCACCAGGCTATGTTGGTCTCCATTGTGGGTTATGGAGCTGGCGCGTGGGCTCATCACCTCAGACAGGTAAGAATCAGAAGTAAAATCAGAAGCCCTTAGAGAAGTGTACTTTTGAGGCTATCTGGAGCGTACAAGACTGTTACCACAGACGCTTTGTGTGTAACTCTGGGTATCTGGCCCTTGGACTTAGAGGTGAAGATAAGAACGGCATTCTATTGGATAAGGAAGAGGATACGGAGAAAGTGGCTAATCTCACGAGAGCAGGGATAACAACGGAGCCTCAGGTCAGGAAATATCTGGAAGAGGAATCGAAAGACGAGTGAGAGTGGAGCCCAACGGGCAGAAGAACACATAGGATATTTCCAAGCATTGCTGAACAGTTGGGAATGGAGTACCTGCAGCGCTCTCCAGGCTTGGTACATTTTATTACCGGGCATGGTCCATATAAGGCCGCTCTCTTCGCTAGACGACTGACGGATACAGGAATTTGCGATTGTGGTAGGGAGGTGACGCCTGAGTGTATTGAGACGTTGGAAGATAGAATGAACCTACGGATACTGTGGCAAGCGAGCACGGCTTATCACATACTGCGTGACGTGGACCGATGTAATCTCCTGGATGCAATCGTGGATAGTGTGTCCAAATACGAAGGAGACAAGTACTTAACTGCAATGAAAATTAGAGAACATAATAGACCGGTCAACTTAAGACAAGCGTACAGGTCGGAAAGAGACAGCGACTTTACAGTAGACAATGACGTTTCAACAGATATGGATGACACATAACGGTACGACTTGAATTAGTCAATAGGCGTGACAAAGACAAACTGAATTATCGGCTGGCTGGGTAGAATGTGGTGAGGATCTCCAGGTAACTTAGATTATATTATTATTCTGCTTCTAGATATTCTATTTGATTCATTTTTTTTCAGTTCTTTTATTTAACAGGAAACTTTAACCATGGCCTTGCATTCCCATGAAATAAGTTCTGTGACTGTAACAAAGGAAGTGTGTGACTATATATGTGTTGATATAATGGACAGATATTCTGTTACTAAACACTTAGTAGCTGCTAAATTGTTCAACAATAATTGCTTCACTAGATTTATGAATGAACATCCCACAAAGAGATAATACTGACCACTGAAGCTTATCCCATGATTGACAAAGGAAAGCTTGAAACTGAACTAAAAGTATTCTATTGTAGGACTGATATTCATGAATATTGCAAATTAATTAAGCTACTGAAATTTATCTTGGAAAATAATCTAGATGATGTTTTTAGTGAACTTACGAAACTGGTAAAAATCCCCTTGATGATTCCCATGACTAAATCAGAGGCAGAGCGCTGATTTTCAACATTGAAAATAATAAAAACTTTTTTAAGAAGCACTATGAATTCGGAAAGACTAAATGCGCTTGCAGTACTTTCAATAGAGAAAAATTTCCTCAATTGTCATCCAGAGATCAAGGAGAAGATTATTGAACTTTTTGCGCAAATTAAAACAAGACTAATGGATAGATCAAGTTTGAACTGTAATTATTTAAGTTAAGTAAGTAAAAAAGATGTTTTTTTGTTAAGATTTTATCAATTTCTTGAATAAAGTTTCTTTTTATACATTTTTTTTCCTTTTACACAATTTTAAAACAAAGGTTAAAAAAATTCTGGATCAGCACCCCCACTAATTTTAGCTACGAGCTGCCACTGCCTATAAGCAAATAAAATAGAGGAGCTGACCACAAAAGTGTAGTCAGCATTGTTTAGTGAGAAACCAGTCCGGGGTCAGGATACAATGTAGGGGACTCAGCCATCATGGCTGGCAAATCAACCTCGAGGTCTCGGAATCACCCTGCCCGTTTCGTGACTACATGGGCCAGGACGCCGGTTCATCAATACTTGTCTTGAGGGCTGCCGCTCGAGACCAGGGTACCGGGGTTCGGGAACCGTGTAGGGACCACCGAGGAGTCAAACAGGCCATGGAAAATTCCTAGCAACACCTCGTTTTGTCACAAGCTTCCAAGTATTATATAATTCTACCAGTCTATTATCACTACCAACATCACATTTGTAATAGCATAGTAGTACTAATTATTATTAGCACCGCGTCTTACTACCCGTTCGGGTTATACACACGCTAATGTGTAATGGTAAGGCGATTGTGAGATGAAATGGAGGACCTACAGTTTAACGTGGAATCCGAACCACGGTGGAGGCCTGGCATTCCCCACACTCACAAGATGTCTTGTCGGAGGTGAAGGAAGGGTTTGTTAATCAGATAAATCTGTGCCGGGACCGAGGATTGAACCCCGGCCGCCAGCACAGAGGTCCGACACCTTACTCCTAGACCGCCAGGTCACCGACAGTAGTACTAATAAACCTCTTTAAAAGCCAAGTCTAACATCAATCACGAACCCACACAAACATACCCCATCACCTTCCGCCTAACCTCTTCCATAGCACACCCCGACAAATTCAAAGGCCCACGTTATATAGGGGTGGTTACAAACATTACTAAAAATCTTCGTTTGTATTTACTTTTTTTTATCCCTTCCTTGGAAATGATCAAACACAAGCTATGTTCCTAGCTTGTCCATTTTAGGACCTAAGGGGACTACTTGGTTGAGAGTGTAGGCGCCGCATAGATTGATAGTTTGCACTATTGTTATATTGAAAATATATTTTATATCGTTAATTAATTGTTTTAATATTGATGAAATGGATACAATAATTATATATTCTATAAAACATTCCGTAATGCATTGAACTTGTAAAGTTGGCAATTTATTGGTAGTGATGGAAGAATGAACCATGCCAACCTTGTAAATGTAACCTTATAAAAGGTTTATTTTAAGTTTTACTTTCTCGCTACTTTACAGATAGATAAAGTATTGTGATCGTCCGAAAAATCAAAATTGCGATTTTGATGAAATCTGAAAAAGTGGTTTTTGAATTTCGGTCTGTCTGTACCTCGGAGTAGAGCCTAAACTATTTTACCGATAGGGCTAAAACTTGGTATCTAGGGTTTTCATAGGTTGGTAATGCTGATAAAGAGTTTTCACTAGATTTCCAGGTTAGAAACTCTTTAAGTAGCTTTGAAAAAATTCAAAATAAAAAAAATCTTCTGGTTGAGAACCACTCTAAATAACTTCTAGAAGAGTATAATTTCTCGTAAATTTTCCAAGTATGGAGTGTGGAAAACTCTAAATAGCCGATAAGGACATCCAGGTTCCGGAAAAATTGTGGAGGAGGGCTTACGATTTCCCTTTGACTTGGGAGCCAGGACGTTAAAAACCCCACAAATACCACAGGATAGTATCATTGCCTATAAAATAGAAATGTAGACGGGGCCTACCCATCATTTTTAATTGTTGACCGTATAAAATTTACCTCGTTCTTCTCCACACACGTTCCTGCTATAGTGTTACTATAAAATGACAAAGAAAGACATTCAAAAAATACTCTCCGTGAAAAGTAAATCTCCTTCAAAAAGCTTCAAAGGTCATCCAGAGCCTAAAATTTTACCCGTACAGGACCTAGAGACTCCCTCTCAGTTGAGCCCCCATCCCCACCCCCCCTTTCAAATATCCTCTGGAGCCCCTCTGTTGGCGTACATTGGTCCCCAACGCAATTAATCGACTCATCTCTTTTTGGAGTATTTTATCGTAATCTACCTCTTCTACTTCAGACCAGTAGTAGTCATGAATAGGAGAAATGTATAGGTAGTTAGTTATTGCAGGTGTGTTCATTGCAGCAATTGAAAAAAAAACGGGATCGCGCACAATGTCGGCTGATAAGCTGAAGAAAATCGAGAATTTCATGTAGTTTAAAAGTTTGTTCCTTATTTAATGGGGGATGAAATAAAATGTTTTGAGTACAACAAGATGCACTAAAAAAAAATCAATCAACTGTGTGAACTTATTCTACCCATGTTATATTGACTAATTAATAAAATTCTCGTCTTTCATTCATTTTCAGAAAAGGACAGTCCATTTGGTGTGTGAAAAGAGTGATCACGAGATGTGGACGAAGGGTATCGACCATAACCAAAGTCCTGCAGTGAGTGCGATGCGAGCACACATGACCAGCTTGAAACATCGCACATCGCAACGGAAACATAATTATATTCTTTTACCACAATCATTGGTCGTCCGATGCAGGCCGGAGCGAACCGATCCCGAAAAGTGTAGGCTATCCTTTCTGATTTAGTTGTTCCAAATAATTTAACTTGAATTTTAATCAATGCATTCTTATTTAAAATCCTAAACATTTAAGTCCGCGTGAGACTTTAATGCTTACAATATTTTCTATAAATGTGAAATGAGGAAGATATTCCGAGCCAATACGAGACGCCAGACAGAGAGAGCCTTCTGGCTGCCCGCACGTAACCTGCCAGACACTGGGATGTGAGTCAACGCATGAAACTCGATTGTGGGGGATTGTGAGCGATATGCTCAGGATTTTGATTGGCTCAGGACTGTTTTTAGTTTCTGGAAACAAAAACTATGCTTTAAAACAGTATTTTATCTATTATTTTATTAAGTAATAACAAGCTTTTATTTTTTTTTACAAAAGAGGACGTTTCAAATTTAAATAATACATTAACATACTTCCAAAAATATATATTAAAATTTATTTCAGGAGTTGAATGTAATATAAAAAACAGTTATAAAGTTGTTTTATTATTAATATATTATAAATATTCAATGCTCAAATCATCATGTATGCTTCGTGTATAGCATGCCTCGATCATTATAAAAACGAACTTTCTAATTATAGAAGAGTAATTCACTGAGTGCCTTGTCCTCCCTTTTGCTCTCAAAACGAGATTTAATTAAATGTTTACTTTGAATTATTGAATGCAATCAAATTTTAATTTCCGTTTATTATTTTAAGGTTATTTCAATAATACATTATTATGATAAAAACTATGGCTATAATTTCATATTTTCGACAACGTGAAGAGCTGAAATATTTATTTGTAATTTTATTTGGTGTTAGGTAAATATGATACTAAACATATGTTTTTTAAAACTCTAGGCTCAAAATTGGATATTAATTAATTATAAATCTTTCTCTTTTATATTGATACAACTTTTTTAAAAACCCCTAGGCAAGATTTGACACTGTTCGGACAAGATCACCAAGTTTATACTAAATAAAATGGGTTGGATTACACTGCTGCTGGTTGATAAACAATGCCAGCACTTTTTGGATGGACACACTTATCTTTTTTAAACTGAAATAAACTGTCAGATTACTTGATTGGTTGAACAGGGATGTCAATTCAAGACTTAATGAAACTCTTTAAAACTATTTGATTACATTGATGGTTATTCTGGTTAGTAGCGTTTAAATGCAGTTAACATGTTAAAACGGGTTTAACATAATTGCAACTGATTCCTTATGGTATTTTACAATTACAAAAGATCAAAGCTGGTTTATAACCTACTTAGTTCATCCAGTTGTAACCATTTGAGCATGACAAAAACTGGTTAAATACAGCATACGTGGAAAACCTTTTAGGAAAAAACACCCTCAATTCGCCCAAACTGGATTCAAACCCTGATCTCCCCTTCACCCATTCCAGTCAATTTTATTGAAATAACTTGAAATACTTTTCCAAGTGAATAAAAACACTGAATTTCGCTGACTTAGGCCTATGTAAATCTACAAATAATATAAGATGTAACTTTGATTGCTGAACACATTGAACTTAGCCTACACTCTCTGTCAACTAAATGGCGAAAGCTGAATTAAAATGTTAAAAACTCGATACCAGTAATTAGCTCGGTAAGTAGTGAGTGCATTTTCGAAATCAAATAAATCTATTTACAGAAGAGTGTGTTGCTTGAAGCCATTCAGAAAAAGTTGAAGAGAGAGAATGAGTCATCACGGAACAGGACATCACAAAGATGGCACACATTCACAGAAAGACACAAGATGGAACACACAGATAGCTCTTAGAAAGTAATTATCATTACAGTTTAGCTCTTTGCTTTTTAACACGCAAACAATTACTGATGTATGTTTTCAGCAAATCAAACTGAAAACGCATGGATAGGTAAACAACTCTTTAAAAATCAAACAACCCGCTTCTGTGGTTGCATGGTATAAGTCGTCACTCTTGCACTAGAGTGCCGATTACGGGGAGATTAGGCTTCGATACCGGTCGGGTATACTGAGGTTTTATTCCTAAATGGTTTTCCACTCTTCCTACACACCAATGCAGCTATACTTAATCTAAATTCAACCTACCAAACACTTTATAATAAATAGTACATGGGCGTGTAGGCGTGTGTAGATGGTCAACAAGTGAAAACACGCGGCGCGTGATAACGACACAACTAGACGGGAACGCGCGTGCTCAAACCTTCACGCGCTTGTATCGATAGCTCCATCCCAGTCATTGATTGGATCCATAAATACATCACTCGTGTGTTGTAGCCGACAAATAAGTCCTGACCCGTCAAGGGGTTGTGGTGGGGCAAGTCCGTCCATACCTGTCGTATCCTCATCTTTCAGCTTCCTTTGATGCGACGGCCAAATAACGGCTAGCAGCGGGACGCAGTGATCTGATAGCGCGTATCGTTTTCATGATACATATTATATATACATACATACATACATAGAAAGAGAAACACATAGGGTCAACTAAGAATTGTTGTTAGACAATAGCTAAATAATAATAGGCTAAACTTGGCTACGTAATATAAGTAGGGCACTAATAGCTAACATAAGTTTAAGTTATTGTTAACCATATCAGTGGATACATTAACTAGACTTCTCTCTTACAAAATACTACTTGGGATGGGAATATCGAGGTTCAAATCCCGGCTGGGTGCATACTGAGAGGTTTTTCCCTGAATGGTTTCCCACTCTTTATTCCCGCAAATGTGAGTACATTCAGAGGCCCGCCATAAAGGGGAGGACTATTGGTACCATAGTACTAAGCCTGGGCTCAAGGTTCATAAGTTAAAAATAATTGTAGCCAATGAAAGAAAAAAAAAAAGTGAAATATGTTCAATAAAATATGAATGTCAAGCCATAAAATGGTGTCAGAAACACAACTTAGGTCACTTGTGATCGGCATTGGTGAAATACAGGGAGGGCTGGAAACGATTAGACGATACTAGCTGAGGAAAGTGATGGACAACGTGCAGAGGTTTGGCTGACGTCGCATTATCTTCAAAGATTGTAGTATGTAGTTTACTTTTATTTAGCTAATCGGTGACCTGGTGGTCTAGGGGTAAGGTGTCGGACTTCCGAGCTGGGGTTCGGGGTTCAATCCTCGGTCCCGACACAGATTTATCTGATTACCAAACCCTTCCTTCACCTCTGACAAGACATCTTGTGAATGTGGGGAATGCCAGGCCTCCACCGTGGTTCGGATCCCACGTTAAAATGTAGGTCCTCCATTTCATCTCACAATCACCCTACCATTACATATTAGCGTAAGTGCGTATAACCCGAACGGGTAGTAAGACGCGGTGCTAATAATAATAATAATATTTAGCTAATGAATATTTATATTTCAATTAAAGTGTTAATTTTCAAGCTACCAATCGTACAAATGTTTTGGCCTAAGCTTGTATTATGAGAGATATATGGGCTAAACAAAATGCTAGCGAAGCTAGATTACGTTGTGGGGAAGCATTGGTGAGCTAGACCGATGTCTAGTTTGCTTCTCGTTTCCAAAGATGATTTGTCAACATTTATTTTATTGAATATCCGTGGACGACACTCATCTGTTTCAGATGTGAACCTCAGTGTAATGTGTATAATTTATATATACAGTTTCCACCCTGCAGTATAACAAACGTTGACGAGTCACATGGACTGTATATTCGATCGTTATTATACAGTAGACATTCCCTCACGTCCCCGTAGATAATGCCTTAAACCATGAGGGATGTATAACCATAGTTTTGGGTTGGTTATAGATGCAGCTATATTTAATAAACATAATTAAAATCACCATAAATCTTTATTTGTATAGTGTTTATTAAATCTTTATTAATTATTAAACTTCGACTTGCTGATCGCTCATAGACAATATTTGCTAAGCAAAATAAACCAAAGAACCTAAAACACGAGCCAATATTAAAATTGGTGAACATCTCAAACCCCAATATCTTAATGTTACTAGGGCTTACTAACGATTCCTACGCGGACTACTGAAAAATATGCAATTAATAATTTTAAATAAATTTTAAATGAACATATCAAAATGACCAAAAATCCGTCTACTAAACTAACACTAATTCATGCATAAACACAAACCAAACCGGAACACGTTATTAAAATATGGACCCCGAGCTCACCATAGCCCCCTGATTTCAATAGAAACCCAGCTAAAAGTAAGATTGGGGTGAATCTGGATTGTTTTGTGGCACCCAAAACCAAAAGTCTCCAGTTTGATTCCCGAGTGAAGGTGTCACGTTGCCATTTTTTTTATTTGTCTCCATGTTTCCCAATCCGTTAGGGCTATACGCATATGTACTAATTATGAGTAAGATTGAATTTAGAGGAAATGTGCCCATATTTGCTTAGAAGGAGTATGAAAACTATTTTGGAAAAGTCACCCTCAGTAAACTCAAATGGGATTTGAACCTCGATCGCCTGGTGACCGGCTATCCAGATAATAAAGAGAGTGCCGCCTCAAACCATTCAACCACTGAAGCCGCTCATTATTTATTTAATTTAATATTTGCAAACGTCAATTTTCAGTATCAAATTGTAATTTCAGTTTATAGTTTAGAAATAATATATAAATGTGGTATACGTGGATTTCATCTATGTCCATTTATATAGTGTTCTATGTTAAGCCTCTATGAGCGCTAAGCATGGATAGTATCCTAAATTGGGGTACTTGGGTGTATGGACCGCAACAATAACATAAAATTGAAACAATCATTTTATGAAGTAGTTCTTCTGTGTATCATAAAGTCTCCACATATTTTGATTTCTTTTTTTAAATGCCGTACTATTGTTAAAAATAATATATTCTTATATACATTTACAGTTTCACACTTGTTTAATATAATGTAAGGTTACTTATTTTATAACAATGGCACATTTTAAAAGCAGTGGGTAATAAATTATATTAATTTGTGAGTACCAAACAGATTATTCATTTTAAAATATACAAAGAGAGATAATTTTGGTCACAAGACATATATTGCTAAATATCTTTTGTGAACTAACGAAGAAATATATTTGTGACAAGTTTTGTTAAAATTTGAAAATTTTATTCATTTTCCATCTTATAGTACCGAATATGTACTGCAAGGAATACATTTCAAAATATATGAGATTATATTATATATATATATATATAGAGAGAGAGAGAGAGAGAGAGACCGCTTGGAGGGCCCCATGGTCTAAGGCACCACTCTCGCATTAGATTAGACTTCCGACAACGGGAACACCCTGGTCTGGTGTTCTGGTGTACTGAGGGTGGTTTTTCCTAAATGGTTTTACACACACTCTCTCTCTATACGCAAGTGCTGGTACACTTCCTCTGAGTTCAACCTTCCTCATCCCGAGCCCATTAGTTTAGTTAGTACATAATAGTATAGCCCGAATGGCTAGTAAGACGTGGTACCAAAAATAAATTAATATATAAATTGTCTCTTGGTGTACAAGATCGTCGAGAGCAAATATACATATATGTTAAATATCGCTTGGTTTATTTACAACAAATTAGAATAATATCAATACCGGTAGTCAGTATTAATACTATTCACATAAATACACACACATGTATGTGTGATCGTTTCTTACTACCCGTGCAGCATATGTGCATATTTACATTAATGAGATAGATATAGTAAATGTATAGTTTAGTTAAAATGCACCCGAATTTACGTGAAAGGAGAGTGGGTCACCATTTTTGAATAAACACCCTCAATACTCCGGTCCGGTATTCGAACCTTTGTATCGACGCCCCTGATATTCCAGTCTAATCATAGTGACGCCTTTAGAGCCTTATAGCCAACCCCCCCACCCCCCAACACGGGTCACACATAAAAATAACCTCTATATCTATCATGTCTCATGGTTTTATGGAAACACCGTTTTGATTATTTTAGACAAAACAAATGGAGTGTAATATATTTCATACATCATACAGAGAAAACACTGTTTAAAAATAATCAGCCCATTTTACCACTGCCCGGTATCTATATCTATATATATAATTTCCTAATGTGTGTGTGACTTTCCACGCCTTCCAGAAACCCCTAGATCAGAAGTATTCAACTTATTTTTTGTTCGCGTACCCCCAAATATAATTATTCTTCAACAGTGCCTCCCCAGAGTTGTTGGTCCAAAACGCAAGTTCTACATATTATTCTATCATCTACATCCAAAATAAAACTTGCGCTCCCAGATCCAATGTCCTAGGGTGCCGATTTCTTGCGGCTAAAGCTACATCTGGCCCTAATTACTCACTGTTTATCATGGTTTAACATATACCACCGTCCTAGATGCCGTAGAAAGCTGAAACTTATAGTATATACCACGCGAATAAACCTAACGGAACAGGATTTTCGATATTTTATATTTAATAAAAATATAATTATTAATTTAATCCACCTTCACTTTATCCATGCGCTTATCGTTTAAAGGCTAGGTTTTGCTGTCATAGACAAACCTAAAAATTAGTAGTTATATGAAATGTAAAATGAAAAATAGTGCACTTACCTTTAAGACGTCCGTTTCAAAAAATAATATTTTTATAGATATGACAAGTTGGCACTTCGGTTAGCTCAACAGTTGTACACCAAGAAACGGAACTGTGTGACTCGAAAGCGCTGGACAAACCATCTTCTATTTCCTTCTCGACTCGGAGATGATTTCAGCCGCCCCATATGTCAACGACACAACTGTTGGGACCACGTGTTTCAAACAAACCTCCTTCCTCTTTCTTCTGTTTCCTTTTTTCTGCCACACACTCGGGGGGAAAAAAATCCTAGTTTTACTGTAGGATGGAGCACTAATGCTTGATGTGACTAATAGCACAGTATTCAAAGATGGTGTTAATTACTAACACATGTTTATGTTTTTAAAGTAAGTAGGTCGTTAGTCCAACACCTAAGCTCAGTCGGTAGAACTTATTTATTTCTAGTCTATTAAGAATCCTGGGATCGATTCCTGGAATTACCGAAAAAATAGTAATCTGTACTTTGGGGTTTCCCCTTTGGCCGTGATGAATTGACTGACAGGTTGAGCCGTAGCGATGACATCATCTTCAATTAAAGCTCCCGGATGTCAAAATTTTGCTAGAATTTTTAAACTAATAGATGTTCCTACCATTCCAGATAAAGCCCAAAAATAAAATATAAGGTTTCAATAACTTTAAATTATATTCATAGCTAGCACCAATTTATAATATAAATTTAGTTAGGTGGTCCTGCAGAGCTAATAAAAGGAGGTGGTGAAATGGTTGTAATAGAAATTAATAAACTGCTATGTTCGCTATGGAAATATGATGTATTGCCACTAGGATGGAAGGAACGTATAATAATACCCATCTTCAAAAAGGGAGATAACATGTTACAACATTTTATCTAACATAATTTTAATGAGATTGCCACCATATGCAGAGGAAATAATTGGGGAACATCAGTGTGGATTTTGGTGAAATAGATCAACAACTGATCAGATTTTTACTATTCGGCTCCCGCCTCGGTGGCGTAGTTAGCTAGCGTGCTAGTTTCGTGTTGAGCTAGACTGCCGAGGATGTGGATATCAGCGTTCAAATCTCGATCGGGTGAACTGGGGGTAGTTTTCCTAAATGATTTTCAACTCTCCCTCCACACAAATGTGGGTTCACTTCCTATAAATTCAACCTTCCCAATTCCTAGCCCATTAGCGTAATTAGTACTTAAGCAAATAGCCCGAACGGGTAGTAAGATGTGGTGCTAAAAAAACAAAAAAAATACACGAACTATTCGGCAAATATTAAAAAAAAGTAAGAATACAACTTGACGGCTCATAAATTATACACACATTTAAAAAAAGCGTTTGATTCAATTAAAACGAAATAAATTATGTAAACCTTTAGTTAAATTTGGAATACCAAAAAATCTGTCAAGCTAATTGAGGTATGTTTGACTAATAAGTGTAGCAGAGTACAGGTTGGATGTCACTTATCAGACACTTTCGAAATACATACTGGATTGAAACAAGGAGATACACCTCCCCATTACTCTTTATCTAGCCTTAGAGTACGATATTAGGGTAATGCCAGACGTAGGTAAGGTATGGCATTAAACGGTACAATACAGATATTAGGATATGCTGATGATTCAGCTTCGTTGGCCAATAGCTAGGAAATTGTTTCAAATATTTCTTAATTTTTATTAGAGGGTAGTAAGGAAATATGTTTAGAAGTGAACACTGAAAATACTAAGTATATGATCATACAGAGAGCACAGATAGAGGACGATAATTTAGATATTATTTCGAACAACATATCATTTGAAGGGGTTAATGAGTTTAAATATTTAGAAACAGTTTAACTAGAAATACCGATGTTGGATTGGAAATTAGGAAATGAATACAGTCGATGAAATGCATACCATTACTCGCTCAGTAAGTTGACATCTCACTTGTTTCAAGGAATGTAAAAACCAGAATATACAAAACAACCATTTTAACAGCTGTTCCCTATAAGAGTGAAACGTGGTCTCTTACCTTACATAACAAAAAATTAGGGTGTTCAAAAACAAGGTGCTTAGGAAAATAGTTGCTTCAAAAACGGATTAGACTACTGGGTAGGGGAGGAAGCTACATAATGATGATTTACATATCCTGTAAGCCTACTCATCTCAAGCCATTGTTAAGATAATCAACTCTCGTAAATTACAGTGTGCAGAACGTAAAACCAGAATGGGTGAATCTATAATCTTGTTCAAGGCACTGACTGGCAAACCAAATGGGAAGAGACCAATGGGAAGAACTATACGTATATGGGAGGATAACATTAGAATGGACCTGAAAGAACCATAGATCCATATAAAGATATGGATGGCGTGTAATGAGGTGGAATGGATAGAACAAGCTCAAAATAAGGATAGGGTGTAATGAAGTGGACTGGATAGAACTAGATCAAGATAGGGATAGGGTGTTATTAGGCGATTTGGATAGAACTAGATCAAGATAGGGTGTAATGAGGTAGACTGGATAGAACTAGCTCAAGATAGGGTGTAATGAGGTGGACTGGATAGAACTAGATCAAGATAGGGTGTAATGAGGTGGACTGGATAGAACTAGCTCAAGATAGGGATAGTGTGTAATGAGTTGAATAGGATAGAAATAGCTTAAGATATGGAAGTTGGCGTACTTTGATAAGTGTAGCAATGAACTTTCAAGTTCCTACTGACAAGGAGTAAGTAAGTAGTTCACTGGAGTGGCTTTATTCTAAAATTAAATTGGTGTGTATGTTGTGTGATTATAGAATCAAGCGATTAAGAAAGTGCACATATAACCCCCAAAATATTTTAAAAATACGTTGTTATATATCTTGTTAACTTTCAAGCACAATTTTGTTAGTTCCATGTCTTTTAGAGTCTGCACAGTGTTCTATACCGGAGTAGAGTGTTTTGTAGTGTATAGTTTGTAGTAAAAGAGTATAAAATAACATGGGACCTTAATATTAGTATGACTAATGAAGTCATGATAGAAGAAGAATAAGATCCAAACGAATCACAGGGCAGGTATAACCAAATACAACCCTCATGAGTCCAATAACTTTTCAGTCGAGAGTAGGTAACCAGGCAGTTTGTAACCCTCATGAGTCCAATAACTTTTCAGTCGAGAGTAGGTAACCAAGCAATTTGTGTCCCTCATGAGTCCAATAACTTTTCAGTCGAGAGTAGGTAACCAAGCAGTTTGTGTCCCTCATGAGTCCAATTACTTTTGAGTTGAGAGTAACCAAAGTAGCTCAGTCGACCTATCGCTCCACTACGTCACAACACGAGATAGTATTGTGATGTTCCACATCCGTTTGATTTAACGTTATTCCCCCCTCTTGCCCTCTTCGAAATATCCTCCCTTTCCTACCCCTAGCCCCTCCCCCACGCCTACCACCCGCTCGCCTACCAACCCCGGACATGTTGGTTTTGATGATTAATTATTAATAATTGTTAATGAATTATTAATGATTGTTAATTTATTTTTGCTAATTAATTAATTATTGGTTAGGATTTGGGTGTTATTTATTAGGGTAACATGCATCCCTCCGTAGCCCGCACTTGCCAGGTGTGTGAACCTTTTTCTTCAGTAGCAGTGTTTCAACTGTCCCCTCCCCTCTGACTCCCTGCCTTTCATTTGTGGAAACTGCAATATTGGGGGGAAATCCCCTCCCGGTAATGCCCCGTGAAAGTCATTAGATGACGCAAGCCCATTATCGAGTCGTTCTGAATGAAGAAGAGAAATATCAAATTAAAACCTCTGATTTTAACCGTAGACCAGATTGTTAATAGCAGCGACCTCATTATAGACTCATGGTGCTCGACCTCTGTTGAATGGTAAAATCACCCTCGGTCTGCCCATTCTAGAAACGATCTATAAATGTACTAAAAAAACTTTATTTGGTACACAAGCTATTGAGCCCGATGAACGCAGTCATGTCTACAGAACGGAGAAAATGTTTCGACTGCAAAGCTAACTGATTGACACAGGATTAAATCCTGGGGCATTTGAAACATAAATAAACTTCTCTCGCTCTCCTAATAAAAAGCGATATAATTATTAGTAGTGGATTACTCATTCATTAACACAGGATTCAAACATGAAGGTGACCACCGTCCCAAGTGCTAGGGTGTCGGAGGCTCAATCCTAGGTCCTGGTACAGATTTATCTTATTGCCAAACCCTTCCTTCACCTCTGACAAGACTTGTGAATGTGTGTAATGCCACGCCTCCACCGTGGTTCGGATTCCGCTTTAAACTGTAGGTCCCCCAATCACACTACCATTGCCATCTCTGACAAGACTTATTAATGTGTGGAATGTCATGCCTTAACTCACAGGATTCAAACCTGGGGCGTTTGAAACAAAAATAAACTTCTCTCTCTCCTACTAAAAAGCGATATAATTATTAATACCGGATTACTCAGTCATTGACACAGGATTCAAACATGAAGGTGACCGCCGTTCCAAGTGCTAGGAGGGGTCTGAGGTTCAATCCTGTGTCCTGGTACAGATTTATCTTTTAACCAAACCGTTCCTTCATTTCTGACAAGACTTATGAATGTGGGGAATGCCAGGGCCCCACCGTAGTTCGGATTCTACGTTAAACTGTAGGTCCCCAATCACCCTAACATTACACATTAGCGTAAGTGCGTATAACCCGAACGGGTAGTAAGACGCGGTGCTAATAATAAAACCTATCCTTTCACGCCATTGTCACACCATCTGTTAACAAAAAAGTAAACACTGGAGGGTCCGTTGCATGCAATAGTGAAATAAGTGCTGCACCCGCGAGGAAGAAGGGAAAGTCTACTAGAAAAACATCCCTGAATATTAATTAAAGCCTATAAAAGCGAGCATTGAACAGACACGACCATCCTCGTCTGTAGGTAGAAGGTGTCTGATACATAACGGTACTTACAAAGTATCGAATATGAAAGAGGTGTTTAACTTAGCTTTGCTCTTAGCTGAAACTTCTGAGTTCAAATCTCACTCACGTGGACAGAGGGGTGTTCTTGTATAGCCAAATTTTAATAGGAATAGCCTTATCTTTAAGATAGAAAAGTTACCATCCATACAACCTATCAGGGTATAGTCCCAGTCTTATAGTCATGACTTCTATCTGTACAACATTTCAGGGTATAGTCAGGTACATTATCCGTACAACATGTCAGGCTATACTCCCAGTCTTATAATCGAAATTCAGGCACAAACTTGCCCCGTGGTATGGTGGTCAGAGCTGTTGTCTACCAAGTTAGGGGGCCCGGGCTCGATTCCTGGTTGGTGTCATGGGTATTTCTCCCGAAAGGTGAACGGTCACCCAGGTCTTTTGCAGCATCTCCAACTGACAATTCTGCATTTGTAATGGATCCGAGCTTTTACAATAGGCACACATAATAGTGTTTTTGTTTTTTCTTTTTTTGCGTCAAACCCGAGATTCACCATAGAGAAATATAAGTATCGTTCATGAATATATATATTTAAAGTGCGAGCAAAAAATTAGCCAAGATATTAAACAAGAAGTTCGTACTTTAGGCACATATAACGACTACTTTTTTTTGTCATTTATATTAACTCATAATTGAAAAAAGATAACACATTGGTTTTACGTTCAGATAGTTTTGATTTAAAGAACCTGTCTTAGGGAGAAGGTTTATTTGTTAGTAGTCAAATAATATACATAATAAGACGTGTTACCGGATACTTTTTTAAATTAGGTGCTTTTGACTTGATTTAATTTAGAGATTACTTCAAATGTTTCGCTAAACAAAAGAGAGATTAAATAAGACTAGTAATTAGCCGACAGCTATTATAAATACAATCACTAAGAAAGTTTTGGATTTTAAGCACACATAATAGTTATCGGGATTTTTTCATCAAACCCGAGACTCATGATAGAGAAAAAATAATTATCGTTAATGAATATATATATATANGCACACATAACAGTAAATGTGTTCTTGATTCGAACCCATGAACCGAGACCACTGCTATAGAAAATGATAGTCACCTATGAATATAAATTTGAAGGGTAATTATAGAACTAGCCAATATATTAAAGAATATTTGTCTAACAGGGAATAGAACTGTGGACACCCCCTTCTCATAGACATATTAAACCCTCTAAACATTAGCAGGTTAGTTTTGTTTCAAAAACATGTCAACAAACAATTAAGTAGGAGGTTTATTAGTCAATCGTGACACTGAGCCACGGGTAGTGTAGCCAACCGGACAGCTCGTGTGTGTGTAGATTTTCTTTGAATTCTGTCCTCATTAGCCGTGTAAATCAATCATTCAAATAGTAAGGTGTTACCGGACACTTTTAATTAAATGCTTTGGGCTAGATTTAATTTAGAGAATACTTCAAATGTTTTCTAAATTCCTTTATATATTATAATCAAGTGAGAAGTAAGTACCAGAACACATAGTAACTGTATCATCCAGATAATTTCTGATATTCGGTTAGCTTAAACATGGTTTATGAATAGATTAAGCAAAAGTTATTCAATGCACATAGATTTATAGACGGAATTTAAAAAATGCAGTGTTTACATCAGTCACAAATTTAACCCTGGAAAATAAATAGCCAACTTAAAATTAAATAGTTGACTCAACCCTATAATGTCCGATAAACGGTTAGACTAAAATTTTTGACTCAAACATGGTTTATGATTATATTAAACAAATGCTAGCTTTTAGAACAGTCACAAATTTAACCCTGGCAAATACACATACAATTTAAAATTAAAATCAAACACATTTTAAGTTATGTAACAAAGAGAATTGAAATACCTGATGTGGATGTTGCTGAATTCTCCATTTGTCTTGATTAATCAAACGTTCCGTAACTTGCTATTATTTTCATGTGAAGAAGACAGGCTTACTCTATATCAGCTATATATATATATATGAACCAAATCCCGTTTTCTCTAGAGAAGCATTGAACAGTTTTTTTAAATTTAGATCGAAATAGAATCGGTAGTTACTATTTAGCTCATCATTGAGGGAGTAATATTAATTTTCAGCCACGCTTATTGCTTTAAAATGACTCGATACAGTTGAAATTAAGTTGAAATGATCACATGTTTACCTGAATTTCTTCAATTATTTCTAGCAGCGAATAATAATAACCGTTTGGGTTACACGCCTATGTACTAATTACACTAGGTTACTTGTACTTGAATACAATTATGAGGATCTTGAATTTATTTTAAATATCATACGGAACAATCACGGCGGCTACATTTTATTAAATAATGTATAACTTTTACATATGTTCCTAAGTTAAATACCTAGGGAAAAAATCATGGGGGCTATATATTTTGATAACATAAATAATAACTTTTACATAAGTTTATAAGTAAAATATTTAGGAACAAAAATCACGGTGTTTATATAACTTTTACATAAATTCAAGTTGTAACGCTTTAAATATCTAGAGATAGTGTATTAATTAATTCCCTTAACACAAATAAAATAATAAACCGATTTTACATTTCCATCAAACATTAATATATATAAAATTTTATAACTGTCTCAAATTAGTGTTTTGTAATGCCGCAGGGACAATACATTTGTTTATTTAATAAATTCACTAAAAATAATATAAAATTAAATGAACAGCTTCTATATTTCCTGCAAACTGTTAAAGTAATTAAATATTGAGTTACTATCACACATAAGAATATTTTATCAATACATCAAGTTATTAACACTTTCAATGTATACTATTATATATGTTTTGTTTACACTTTTTTTTTTCCTAATATATGTCTGTAACACTTCATTACAATTTTGGGGGTTCCAGTTCACAAGATAATTACGTCCAATTTTCCATTTTAGAAATAAATGTTGATAATATTTATAGGAAGTTAGGCTACAACGATGTATATATATTTGTCATTTCATTTCACGAATCTTACAAGTTTTTAGTAAATGTCTCTTTTAAGATAAAAGTAAGAGAATGTCTCTGATTGAAGACTTAGCTCATAGCTAATTTAAATTATATATTTTTGTATAATATTCTTTAGATAACGTTTTGTCAGAGTTAAATTGTAAGTTTCTTAGGTTGCAATAGGAATTAAATAGCTTAAGACAATAACTAGATCACACATGTTTGGATATTGTCAGAAATTTCAGTTCAAAGAAATTATTGAAACCACAAAATAGCTAGTTACTTCATAAACTATATGATCCTTGATGACAAAGCATGAAGAAACATTCTTACTAAATTTAACACCATATTTTCTATTATTCACAATATTTTAGTTGAAATGATCACCTGTTTACCTGAATTTCTTCAATTATTGCTAGAAGCGCATATTAATAATCTTTTGTGTTACACGCCTATGTACTAATTACACTAATGTGTTAGGGATAGGAAGTGTACTCACATTATCGTGGAGGGAGAGTGTAAAACCATTTAGGAATAAACAACCTTAGTATACTCGATCTGGGATCGAACCCCAATTTTCCCATTTTCAGCAGTTCAGTCTATTGCGAGAGTAGCGCCTTAGACCACGTAGACATCAAAGTGGGCTCTCGATTTATTAAAATAAATTTTAAATTGTCTAGTTAGCTATTTTATAGTTTTTGCATAATTTATTTGAGCTTTAGTTAAATAATTGATTATTTTGATTACATTGACTTTATTTTGCCCAGTGAACATCGGCTTTTGTAATTCATTTGTGATAAATTTTACCCTCTAATACAAAAATTAAAATAATTTTATTCTTCCGCAGCAGCTGCTTGCAAGTCCCGTTATCCAGCATACATCTTATAGCAGTCGACGGGTAAGGATGTGCCTTGCCAGTGCTCTGTTCACGAATGGTGGAACACCTGTGTGTGTGTGTGTGTGTGTGTGTGTGTGTGTGTGTGTGTGTGTGTGAGAGAGAGAGAGAGTGCTGTCATAGACCTGGGAATAGTTTTCACTCTCCGTCTATGCACATGCGGGTTCAAACTTCCTAATAATGTAATTAATATCTAAGCACATTATCCGATTGGGTAGCAAGACGCAGTGATAAGTGTATATACCAGCTCACTATGCAAATACGTTTGAGTTTCCAGTTTTGATAATAGTTATAGGAAGGTCGGGGTTTGATCCCTCAGCAAGTTATTTTTTTTGGGGTAAATTTTTATAACTCGTTTTCTGTAAAATTGAGATACATTCCCTTAGTCCCTTAGTAAATCTAATTTATTCAGCCTTACTTCTTCTTTTTTTGGTGATACATATTAGACATGTAGAACGATGGGAGACTCTGTGTTTGCTGTAAACGGCTATTATAGGTTTTAATTAATATTCAGTGATGTTTTTTCTAGTAGACTTTCCCTTCTCCCTCGTGGGTGCGGCACTTATTTCACTATTGCATGAAACGGGCCCTCCAGTGTTTACTTTTTTGTTAACAGATGGTGCGACAATGTCGTGAATGGATAGGTAGTATTATTAGCACAGTGTCTTACTACCCGTTCGGGTTATACGCACCTACGCTCATGTGTAATGGGTAGGATGATTGTTAGATGAAATGGAGGACATATAGTTTAACATGGAATCCGAACCACGGTGGAGGCCTGGCACTCCACACATTCACAAGTCTTGTCAGAGGTGAAGGAAGGGTTTGGCAATTTGATAGATCTGTACCAGGACCCAGGATTGAACCTCAGACACCCTTGCAATTGGGACGGCGGTCACCTTCATGATTTAATCCTGTGTCAATGACTGAGTAATCCGGTACTAATAGTTATATTGGTTTTTATTAGGAGAGAGAGAGAGAGAGAGAGATAAGTTTATTTTTGTTTCAAACGCCCCAGGTTTGAATCCTGTGAGTGGAGGCATGACATTCCACACATCCATAACTCTTGTCAGAGGTGGCAATAGTAGTGTGATTGGGGGACCTACAGTTTAACGTGGAATCCGAACCACGGTGGAGGCCTGACATTTCCTCACATTCACAAGATGTCTTGTCAGAGGTGAAGGAAGGGTTTGGTATTCAGATAAATCTGTGCCGGGACCGAGGATTGAACCTCAGACCCCTCCTAGCACTTGGGACGGTGGTCACCTTCATGTTTGAATCCTGTGTCAATGACTGAGTAATCCGGTACTAATAATTATATCGCTTTTTATTAGGAGAGCGAGAGAAGTTTATTTATGTTTCAAACGCCCCAGGTTTTAATCCTGTGTCAATCAGTTAGCTTTGCAGTCGGAACATTTTCTCCGTTCTGTAGACATGACTGCGTTCGTCGGGCTCAATAGCTTGTGTACCGAATAACTTTTTTTAGTACATTTATAGATCGTTTCAGGAATGGGCAGACCGAGGTTGATTTTACCATTCAACAGAGGTCGAGCACCATGAGTCTATAATGAGGTCGCTGATATTAACAATCTGTTCTACGGTTAAAATCAGATGTTTTAATTTGATATTTCTCTTCCTCATTCAGAACGACTCGATAATGGGCTCGCGTCATCTAATGACTTTCACGGGTCATTACCGGGAGGGGATTTCCCCCCAATATTGCAGTTTCCAGCAAATGAAAGGCAGCGAGTCAGAGGGGAGGGGACAGTTGAAACACTGCTACTGAAGAAAAAGTTTCACACACCTGGCAAGGGCGGGCCACGGAGGGATGCATGTTACCCTAATAAATAACACCCAAATCCTAACCAATAATTAATTAATTAGCAAAAATCAATTAACAATCATTAATAATTCATTAACAATTATTAATAATTAATCATCAAGAACCAACATAACCGGGGTTGGTAGGCGAGGGGGGGGGGATTGAAGGGGTAGGAAAGGGAGGACATTCCGAAGAGGGCAGGAGGAGGGGGGAATAACGGTAAATCAAACGGATGTGGAACATAACAATACTATCTCACGGTGTGATGTAGGGGAGCGATAGGTCGACCGGGCTACTTTCCAAGCAGTTTGTAACACTCTTGAGTCCAGTCACTGTTCAGTAGAGAGTAGTTAATCCAGGAGTTAGTGTCACTCATGAATCCAGTTACTAATCAGTACAGAGTAACTAAGGAGTTTGTCGCCTTTATTAGTCCTGTCACTATTCAGTAGAGAATAGGTAACCAAGTAGTTTGTATCAACCTGAGTCTAGTCACTATTCAGAGAGAGTAGCTATCCAAACAGTTTTTGAACCTCATGAGTCCATAAATAAAACCACTCATTGAGAGGACTCTTCTCTCTGAAGAAGAATATTTTCACACGGATGCACCCGCGATTGTAAGTCGCACGCGGACGGGTTCAAATCCCAGACCAACTAATTCTGTGCTTTCTTTCGACCCTTCTCCGCTGGGTAGCCGTAGTAGGTACGTTATTGGTAATAACCCCGTGGGTTCTAATCCCGAGAACCGTGCACCCTTTGACTTAGCTATAGTAAGATGTTTTCGCTGTAAAAGACTGGGGCACGTTCAGAGGCAATGCAGGGAGGGAAACTTTTAAGGTGCGCTCGTGGCCGTGGTACGGTCGCGCATATTGCTCATAAACCACGGGTTCCTAGCCCTGTTATTTCTGTGTGTGTTGGCCCAGTGCAGTGCGTGGGTTTATTTGATACTGGAGCTAGTCACTCTTTTGTTTGTGATAAACTTGTTAACGTAATCAAAAATAATGTTAATACTGTTTTTGGAAGTATTGCCCTAAAAACATATACTATTGCGAATGGGCAATGTTTGATAGTAGACCGTAAGGTCAATCTTCCTATTAAAATTGGGCGGTTTTCGTGTAAACGATCTTTTTACGTTGTTCCGGTCCTTCCATTCGACATGATTTTGGGAAATGATTTTTTGTTTGAAACATGCACTTAATTGAATCTGGGCAAGAGGGAAGGAAGTCTCCTTTAGTTTCGCGCCCGGGTAATTTGTCTCGTTTGCGGCTGGTATCACCCCACTAAGTTTTTTTTATAGTTATTGTGAGGCTATTCAAGGGTTGGTCAGCCGATTTTCTGACGTATTCACTGATAGATGGGGGAAATGTGATGTTCTTCCCTATGATATTGTTGCTCTGGACAACATTCCTGTGCGTTCAGGGCCGTACTCCTGTGCGCCTCCCAAAATGGAGATTTTCAGGAATTTTGTTTTCGATCTTGAAAAGAAAGGGTTATTCGCCCATCTAAATCCCCATACGCCAGTCCTGAGTTCATTATCCCTCGCAAAAGTCAGGGGTATCGTCTGATAGTCGATTATAGAAAAATTAAATAAAAATTGTGTTTGACCCGTATCCGAAGCCAATCATCGAGTCGGCCTTTCAACATCTAGGTGGAGCTAAATACTATAGCCTTATCGATCTTAAAGCAAGCTTCCTTCAGTGCGAGTTTAACCACATTAGTTGTGGGGGACAGGCGCTGAGCAGGGTTTTGGATCATATACTAGCCGACTTAAAGTTTAAATTTGTTTTTAGCTACCTTGATGACATCTGCATCTATAGCAACTCCCTTCACGATCATTTACGTCATGTAGAGACGGTTTTAGATCGCTTTCACTCGGCAGGGCTTACTGTCAACCCGGAGAATGTCGCATGGGCTAAGGAGTCTGTCCCATACCAGGAGTATTTAGTTTCTAAAGGGAACCTGCTTGTTGACCCTGAACGCGTCAAACCCATTCTAGACTTCCCTAACCCTAATAACTTAAAAGGTGCATCACGATTTTTGGGGATGTGTGCGTATTACGTCAGATTTATTCCCTTGTTCTCCAAAGTAGCTTACCCCTTTAACGCCCTTAAGAAAAAAGGCGCAGCTTTTGTATGGGGTCAAGAACATAATAACGCCTTTCTCGCTCTCAAGCGCCATCTTGTTTCTCCGGCTGTGTTGTGCATGCCTGAATTCTCTCTCCCCTTTCAATTGCATGTTGACGCCTCATCGGTAGCTCTTGGCGCTGTACTCTCACAGCGAACCCCTGAAGGTAGTAGGCCGGTAGCATTCGCCAGTAGGACTTTAAATGCGGCTGAAAAGAAGTATAGTACCTATGGAAAAGAATGCCTCGGATGCGTATATGCTGTAGAGAAGTATTCTTACTACCTAGAACTTAGAAAATTTGACCTGTTCACCGATAATATGGCGCTGACCTGGATTTGGAATCATCCCAAACAATTAGACAAGATAGGGTGCTGGATTTGGAGGCTCTCCAGGTTCAACTTCGCTACCCTTCATGTTCCTGGAAACAATACTGTAGTGGCAGATGCGCTCTCTCAGATGTCTGAGGATCTCAATCCTGTAGTGGGGGGAGTCAGAGACTGAAACTTTATGTGTGATTCATACCATCCCAGAATCGTTTATCTCAATTGGCACCCACCAGTCTGAGGATGAGTTTTGTAAGCAAGTAGTTGGGTGGATTAGAGCTGGAGAGGTCGTAGGGAACTACCACATTCGCAAGGGGCTCTTAGTGGCCAATATTAGAGATAGACCCAAATACTATACTCCCGAGAAGCTTAGGCCCATGCTCCTTAAATATTTCCATGACTCTGGTTTTGGTGGGCACTGTGGCACTACTGGACCAACTTATCTATGGATGTTCCGGGATGGGTACGTAAATTCGAGCCTTGTCAGAAGGCCAAACCCTCCTAGAACTCTAAAATAGGGTTTCATTCTTCCGACATTGCTACGCGTCCCTGGGAGAAGGTCTTTTTTGACTATGTAAGGCCCCTTACTCGCTCCTCCCTGGACAACACTTCTATACTGGTTGCCATGGATGCATTTTCTAAGTTTGTGATTTTTATCCCCCTCAGGGAAATGAAAGCATCGACAATGGTGAACGTCCTATATAGGCGAGTTTGGGCTGTATTAGGGGCCCCTAGAGTTATTGTAAGTGACAATGGGCCTTGTTTCAGGTTTAAAGCGTTCGGAGATATGTGTTTCTCTTGGAGCATCAAACATGTGACTTCCAGTCCTTACCACCCTTCCCCGTACCACGTAGAGCGCTTTAACCGTAACTTGAATGTGGCACTTACCATCTTCCACCACCATGACCACTCTCACTGGGATAAGCATTTAGACGTTTTGAAGGTTGCGTTCAACTCTGCATTTCATGAATCAGTCAAAGCCACCCCAGCTTCGATCTTCCTGAATAGGGAATTGAACCAACCCCTACTGACGACTTGGGATGTCGACCCACTTCTATCCGAGGCCAGTGAGCGCCCCTTTGAAGAAAAATGTGAACTCGCCTTTAGGTATTTGCAGAAGTCGCAGAGGAAAGTGGCTTCGACTTACAATCGGGTTCGAGTCCCGGTTTCTTTTAAGGTTGGGGATAGTGTAGGTCTGTAAATGTTTACCCCTGAGCTCGGCTGTGGACAAAACGTCGACTAAGCCGGCGTACAAGTTGTACCGCTTGGCACCTACAGGTTGCATACATTATAATTGAAAAGAACATAGTTTTTTTAAAAAACATAGATTTATTGATAGAAAACAATAGTTAAGATAGCAATGGTTTACAATAATGTAGTTGAAATGCGTAAGGATTTTGATCCCATCAGTTAGCCTTGAGAATAGAGACTGTGGCTACTAGGGCTGCGTAGTCGCCAGGCCACAGGTAGAAGTATTTTCTAAGAGGTAGAACAATTAAATAATTACTAATAGAAAAATATATGACAAGATATACATGTAACTTTTAATAGGTTTTGCTTGATAGTGCCTTCAAAATATTTTAGTTCCGGTGTATATCTCAAGTGGCGAGCATGTGCTCTTTATTCTTTAATTGTTTATTGTTCTTTAATAAATAAAACTAACAGGTCTCATGTCGAGTGTGATTTGTAAAAGAACCCTGGGAGGTATGGGAAAATACCTTTCCAGGCAAAATTGGTAGGCCCTTTTATTCTCGCTAGTAGAAATTCTCGCGTGCTGATAATTATAATAAGTCGGTTCAGAAAGTGCAAGTTAAATACCTCAAATAATAATAACATGTATTATAAAGCTTGTCGCCCACTAGGGTGCACTGCCAAGAAAAAAATCTGTTGTTTGCTTCTTATGAAATCAAATGGTGCAACAACGTCCACTAGAGTGTGATGCGCTGAATTTCCGTGCCAGAAGTTTCAAGGTTTCTAGGGCAGAACTTTATTTTCCTTTCGGATGGTCGTGGTATGCCTGTGTGTGAGAGGGTAGACGGAATAAATGATTACGGGAGAAATGCACTCTCGTGCCATTCCGACACCACTCGGGTGCATTGGTTTAGTGCCGTCATGCCTCGTACTACAACACGTGTTCATTTTTGTTGTGAGATATTCTCGCTGTTCACTTTGGTAGTTAAAATCCATATGATTTAGATTGAGAAAGATTTCAACAAAATCTCCATCGAAAAGCATGTTTTCATTGTGTTTTCCCTTGTGTATTTAATTAATTAAAAATAGGGGAGAGAGGTGGTAAACAAATAGTAAATGTTTACTATTACATGGTGACCTGGCGGTCCAGGGGTAAGGTGTTAGACTTCTGAGCTGGCAGCTGGGGTTCAATCCTCGGTAGTGGCAAAGATTTATCTGATTACCAAACCCTTCATTCACCTCTGACAAGACATCTTGGGAATGTGGGGAATGCCAGGCCTCCACTGTGGTTCGGATTCCACGTTAAACTGTAGGTCCTTCATTTCATCCCACAATCATCCTACCATTACACAATAGCGTAAGTGCGTACAACCCGAACGGGTAGTAAGATGCGGCGCTAATAATCCAATACTATTACATTTTGGCCATATGCTAACTATAGAACACACTTTTTCATGGAATTTAAGAAATAAGCCAAAGAAACCTTCAGGAGGTATACGGAGCGACGCGGTGCGCTTCATGGGTGGATCTCCGGAGGAGGGCGCATGGAATGTTCCGCACGGCGGAGCGGCGCGATCTAGTGGGTGACCGGCTTGATGCTTCCTGTTCGCATCGAGTATTTATCTGCGTGTAGCAATCACTCCAAAAGCATTCTCTGAACCATCGGAAAGCTAAGCACACCAGAGCAAACGACGTAGTGATGTCAGTTCAGTTTAGTATTTCCGAGGGTGCATTACATCTAGGACATGTCTGATAACGAGAAAGCTGTAGCTTTAATTCTGTGCAGTGGTGCTATGCTAATTATGTTTATTGTTCACTCTACTTTAAAAAAAACAATTAAATCCTCGTCGATGGTTGCATTTTGAATTGTATACACACAAAAAAAGGTTTGGTTCGGAACTACTAGGATATGTAGCTGGTGATTCCCGCACGTTTATCACATATACTCTGCCTTAGGCTGATCCCACACTAGTGGCTAAAACGAGGCGGTTTTGCCACTAGCTTACGCCCCCGAACTTTTGAATCCACACCTGACTGTCAAAACGCAACTGTTAAACAGCTATCATAACGCTACTGATGTTACAATAGAGGTTTAATTGCCGCAGTTGCTGCTTCCACTTGTGCAGAATGGTTTAAAAATGGGCATTGTACTGTATTACGGTACTTATTTTGTTGGGGGAAATCAGCAAAAAAAACTTACCAAGAGAGACGTTGGTGGACAAACCCCACATTATCGAACCGTCTCTAAACAGGACAGTTTCATATCATGTATATGAATCACAGAATGTACCCAGAGAAGTTCTTTTTGGGGTGACCTGGCGGTATAGGGGTAAGGTGTTGGACTTCTGTGCTGGGAGTCCGGGGTTCAATCCTTGCTCCCGGCACAGATTTATCTGATTGCCAAACCCTTCTTTCACCTCTGACAAGACGTGTATTAATCACAGATTGTGAATGTGTGGAATGCCCGGCCTCCACCATGGTTCGGATTCCACTGTACCCCTTTTTTCTTCCCTACGGGTTACACACATTATAATTGAAAATAACGTAGATTGGAAAACATATAGATTTATTGATAGAAAAACAATAGTTAAGATAGCAATGGTTTACAATAATGTAGTAGAAACGCGTAAGGATTTTTATCCAATAAGTTAGCCTTGAGAAAAGAGACTGTGGCTACTAGCGCTGCGTAGTCGCCAGGCCACAGGTAGAAGTTTTTTTTTCTATAAAGAAGAACAATTAAATAATTACTAATTGAAAAATATATGACAAGATATACATGTAACTTTTAGCAGGTCTTGCTTGATAGGGCCTTCAAAATATTATCAATTAAACACTTAGGATAACGAGCTGTTGATAACAGCAGTTGATGGCTAAGAAACAGGTGTCATCAAAAGTACTATGGCTGGTCACATTCCCCTTTGGTACTGCCAGGGCATTCAATAGTACATAAAATTCTAATAGCAAGAGCTTCAAGAACAACACAAACAATATAAATCGATCGAAAGGCAAAAGTGAAAGAGTATTATTTGCGTGGACTCCACTATGACTCTAGTGCAGTTCCCTGGGTTGCGTACCGAAACTAATACTGCACGTGAAGCGTGATTACTTGACCAACCTAAAACACTGGTATCTATCAACTGAAGTTTAATAAGGTAAATAAAACAGACAACCTGGGGGTAGCTATCCATAAACTGAACTGATGATCACGCCGTACAAGGCGTCATGACAAATTCTTATTTAAAAATATATTAAAGGAACTAGTGGAATATTATAAGTCCCTAATTAAGACTTAATAGCAAGAGCTTCAAGAACAACACAAACAATAGAAATCGATCGAAAGGCAAAAGTGAAAGAGTATTATTTGCGTGGACCCCACATGTCTCTAGTTCAGTTCCCTGGGTTGCGCACCGAAACTAATACTGCACGTGAAGTGTGATTACTTGACCAACCTAAAACACTGATAGCTATCAACTGAATTGTAATAAGGTAAACAAAACAGACAACCTGGGGGTAGCCATCCATAAACTTAATTGATGATCACGCCGTACAAGGCGTCATGACAAATTCTGATTCGAAAATATATTAAAGGAACTAGTGGAATATTATAAGTCCCTAATTCAGACATTATAACGTTCTACACCGGAGGCGTGTATATATATGTGTATATATCTCAACAGAGTCTACAGTACTGAATTACAACATTTGAAAAACAAGCAATAAAGGGACTCGTCCCGCATTCTAAAGGACACAATATTTAATCAATATAATAAAGCTCGAGTTAGCAAGTCAACAAGACTTGAAAATGATTAACGGTCAACTAGACCTACTATCAAGTCGAAAGAAAATCGTTTCCGACAATATACAAAACAAACTAAAAGGGTGCAAACAGATATAACTCATCTTTATAACAAAAAATGTTCTAAGTCATGAGGACTCGTCTATTACTGTAGAATACTTAATACATCGAGGTCTGTGGTTCCATCCATAGCTGCGGTGAATCCCACGGCCTAGACTTCATAGTTATTGAAAATCATAATCCTGTCTAAGGTGCCGGTGTATCCGACGCCTCCATCTTCATGGTTGACATGAAGAAACTGAAGTTCTTCTTTCAATGCTGGGATACAGTAAACTGGCTATATGGTGTGCTGGGACACGGACCCTTATATAGTTCCCAACCTGATACGAATGGAAGAAAGCAGAAAGGATGATAAACACAAGAACATAGAAAGGAGAACTACGGACGAAGGCGGGCAGAAAGAGAGAAGTAACAAGAAAAATTCACTCACGGAGGAGAGGTAGGAATAAGCTTCCTTGGTTTACCACCAGGGTCCTTGATGAGGAGGAGGTGGTCTTTGCGTCGATACCCACACGCATTTCTTCTCTTCGACAGATCTAGTTATGATAGCACGTGGTGCTGCCATAATTGAGTAGTTTTATTGAGCTTCATATGTGGGAGAATCGAATCAGCAGACATCATGAAGATGTGAGTACTCACCAAAGCATATTATATGGAAATATATCTGTTTTAATTATGTTATTCAGGATCCATTATTATTTTAATAAGAAATGGTGATATAGATGTAGTTTACTATTTTTTATGTTGACCGCATGGCTGGCGTAAGTAAATCTTTTTGACTTTATCCAATGAGAAAAGCAATGCGTTAAAGTATTTTATTCATAGCTATGTTAATATTAATTCTCTTCTTTAATATCTACTCCCGTATTTAACAAAAGCCAGTATTTTTGACCAACCACGGGTTTAAATGTTTGAAGGTAGGGAGAAACGTACATTTATTAGACTGCAGCTTCAGAGTAGACTCAATTAAATATGTGAATATAGTCAATTTCTTGCATAAATTAATTAATTATAGAATTTTTAATTGTAGATGTCCAATCTAACTGATTGACATGCTACAAAGTGGAGTGGGCCATGGTGTATCGACAAGTTCTTAACTCCTTTCTCTGTACTGCTGAAGGAAATAGCGGATCCATGGGTAACCCGTCAGGCTCATGTCAGCCACTTGAAGGCAGTGGTATAATGAGTCAGTGCCCTGTCTTAATAGATACCAGTACGGTATCAATTGTCTGGTTAATGTATATTTTGTTATAATATTAGTTTGTGTTTTTGTATAATAATTAATTGGAAAAGGGGGGGGGCTACTTCCTAACAAAATTAAGAAAATTTTATATATGATATTTTGTAACTCGAATTATATATAACGCCTGGGACTTGTGAATGAACTAGTGCGCTTGTGCGCGTCTGTTGAATAAAAGAAGGTGGGCACTATAAACTGGTCACTTTCCCCGTGGAAGACTTCAAACCTTAATGGTATCTGCAGGAAGTCATACTCTATGGAATATGTTCCCAAATTGCTGAAGTTGGGTCAACCCGAACGGATTGGACTGATAGTGAGCCGTTCACGGCTTATTATGGACTCTTCGTTAGTGTATTAGGTATAACATATCTTGATTATATTCTGAGAGAGACCTTCCTCTTCCTCCTCACCTCCCTCCCCCTTCTGGTTCTGGCGACTAAGTGTTGGACTGTGCACTCTATCGAAGAAGGGTGTTGACCTGACAAGATGAACCCCATTATCTAGGGGAACGGGCGTCGACGACGATGGGTCATCGGAGATAAGGAGGGCTGGAGAGTCGTGGACATTTTACATGGTGCTCCGGCGTGAACCGTTCTGGAATCACTCAGGGTACAGCAACGAGGAAGGTCTCTGACATGACTGTGAGGACCACTGTCTGAAAGCCTTTCACCGGGACTCGTGTGAATACCTCTTCAATACCAACTACTGATGGCAGGGATGGGACCTCCTTGTCGTTCCACCCCAGCTGAGGACACTTCCAGGCCTCCCTTTTTGAGAGGGAGGATGTAACGTGTTACAAGTTCAGGTTAATTCAAATGGGGCAACACTCACAAAAACCCCCCTGATGAACTCCAGCACTAGAGCACGTAGACCGACCTCCGCTCTCTGACACTCTACTCAACTGACTAAGTGGAGCTTCTGTTCAACTGACTGCTCGGGAATCAATCTACGCCCAGCTGGAAACAAAAGAACGAGGTTCTGCGTGGCCACATCGAGTTGCGAGTTCCACCACTAGGACATTCTAGCTCTATCTACGAGTCACCAGTTAGTTCTTTTCTTGTCGCGTTTGTTCTTTCCTCCTACCCCTCCTTCCCTTGCCCCTTCTCTCTGTGAATACAGTTATGGGTATATATTGGGACGTTTGTTTTCAATGGTCACTCATGGTTCCGTCAACTGACCAAGGTGAGGGCGGCAACTTAAGGCCGAGATCTATTATTTATTAACCAAAATTCATTTTCAGCGTAATGGGGGGGGGAGGATATCTTTGTCAAAATTATTGTTTTGAACTTAAATTCATTTAAACGTTAACTTTGTGATGTTTTGATTTTTTACGCGGTTCATTGCAGCTGTATATTTGACTTCTAGTTATTAATTCTAATGTTGAGGCTATATTTATATGTTTGTTGAGATTTATAATTAAGTTTATTGCATTTCACACTAGCTGCTCTTTTGTTTGTAATGTAAACAATGCCTAGCTACAAAAAAATTAATATTGTTAGAGCATATTTTGCGAAATTCTATATCTTTCTCATTTTACTTATCTTTAAGAGAACCTTAATTATAGGGTTAAACATCATAATTATACAGACTTTAAATTTTAGGTTTCCATGCAAAGACTACATATTAATTATAATTTATAATAATATTTATTGCAATTCACTTGAAGGCGCATGTTAAACTAACTCCTTGTTGTTTATTCTAATGTTAGGGGGGTGTATATATATATATATATACACGTTTGTTAAGATTTATATTGGAGTATGTTGTATTTCGTACTAAATGCGCGAGCTATACAAACTTTGAACCTTAGACTTCGATAACATCCATTCTCTAATGGAGTTATTTTAATATCTTGGATGATAAGCGCTTCACGCGATTCCATTATATTTATGTTCTAGTTATGTCTCTTCATTTTTTTTTTTGTTCTTAGTAAAACAAATTTGTTATTATCAGTTAAACTTCTTGACTGATTTTTCCCGCCATGCTTCCTTATATTTTGATGAAAGGCTTACAAATTATAGTTCCAGTTCTAAGAATTTAACCTTAGTATCGTTTAACTAATTAGGGATTTTAATCACTCTAGCTATACCGTTTTACTACCAACGTTGTGACTCCTTAAACCAGGACATTCTAGATTTAGGTAGTGTTTAACTTTTGTTCTAATCCATGCTTATTAAATTAAAGTAGTGTACCCGTAAGGCGGGAGCAGTGTTGTGTATAGCTGCACAACCTTAACCCTATAGCTCCATTCAACTTAAATAATTGTTGCATTCAGGCAGACACACTTTCGTTCTAGCATATGTGCCTATTCTTCTTTAACGAGTCACTCCTTTTTCTAACTAAGACCCTACCATAGTTGACTTGGTTGCAAGTCTAGCTAAGGTGCTTCACCACAAACGCTCCCGTATGGGACAACAATATCTATGATTACCTAAATGATTCCTAAGAATGAACAATGGAATGTTTGGTATATTATCACGTCCTACAACTTCTAATATTTCCATCTTGTTTTCACTAAAATAAAATGATTTGTTAAAATTGTTTATATCGCTTATTTCCAGTGTATCCTATCCAATGGGTATAATCATATTCACAATCTTACAACTCACACTATATCCTTCTTTGTAGATCTTTGTTAATGTACTCGTCACTTCCTCTATCTTTCTTTCTTTCTCTAGTATTTTATTTCTTATTTTCTCTTATTATCTAATTACATAAATTTTTTTACAAAACATATATCATGGTAGAACATATACATTTCTTTCCCAACCCCTTGGGGTTCTTAAAAAATAAATTGTATTGGAATTAAATTGTTTGTTTTATCAGTTCATTTCAGATCCCCTAAATGGGGCACAATAATACATATATGGTGGGGGGATTTGTGTTCCCCCCCACACGGCCCATATGACCCGGTAGGTCCTGTCTTCTGACGGGTCGGCGGGTGCACTTGGCGAAACTTCCACCCACACTACCCGTCGACCCGTCCCGTCGCAACTAACTCAGCCTATCGGCCGGCATCACTCGCTGTCTGGCCTCCCCTCCCAGTCTCACACGACTAGAAGGGGGGTCACGACTCCCCAGATTCGACTCCGAGGTCATCTTCCGACGTCGACGAAGGGATTCACAACGCCATCCCTGATTCGGCGGTAGGGACGGCCAGGAGCGTCGTAATCGCCGATNTAGAGAAGGATGGACATCACACAGAGCAGAAAAAGTCTGATCTTGTGGCCGTACTCCAGCGGACTGACCGGGCGCAAAAGAGGAGCCAGCTTCAACATGACGCCCCTGGCCCTACCCTCCGCCGAACGAAAAACAACTTCTATCTTTCTCTAGTAATTTATTTCATTTCTCTTATAATCTAATTACAAACATTTTTCAATAACATAAATGAATAACAATAATATTTACCAACCCATAAGGGTTCTTTAATACAGCTTGTCCGTCGAGAGAAAAAAACTAAATAAAAGTTATTTTTTATCCCCCAAATAGGGCGCAAGTCACGTAATGGCGAGGGGGTATAGTGACCCCACCGCACGGCCCATTTCACCTTGTAGGTGTCATTCTGTGGGTGCCCTTCCCGTCACCGGGCGACCCGCGCACATCTGTCGAACACGGCCTATATGGCCGGCATACCCCGCTATCTGGCCACCCCTCCCAGTCTCACACGACTAGAAGGGGGGTCACGACTCCCCAGATTCGACTCCGAGGTCATCTTCCGACGTCGACGAAGGGATTCACAACGCCATCCCTGATTCGGCGGTAGGGACGGCCAGGAGCGTCGTAATCGCCGATGCCCCTGACGATCGTGTTGGAGCTGGCCTGCGCTCGGGTGAAGAATTTCTCCGCCAGTCCGCGGATACGGCTGTCCAGGGATGGCTTCCTCTATCTAATAGGAGAAGCGGAGAAACACATTTTTTCACAAAATATTTACCCAGAATTTACATAAACTATGACAATTATCACATACTAAAACTAATAAAATATAATACACATATGATAAGAATACAATAATACATAAATCTTCTCCACGTCTAGGAGGAGGGTGGGTTGACCTAAATTCCACTCTCGGATAATCTCCTGGTAGTTCCTTCAGGAATGGTGCCTCTTGGAACTCATTGGGAGGATCCCGGTTTAGGTGGGTCTGTGGGGATTCCTATCGGCACCGCTCTTAAGCCATGCTGTCTCACTGACCAGCCTCACCGGTTCGGTAGCTCAGTGTCGACCTTAGTCGTCACAGTTGCGATACATGTCATAAATTACAGGGTGGAGAAAATCAGTGGGCTTGGAGGGGCGTAACAAGGTCCTGGAAAGAAAGATAAGGAATCTAGCTTCAGTTTGTTTTTCTGGTGATGAGGTCAGTTAGAATTCTAGACGAAAGTTCTGAGGGTGTTTGTGTCTAAATATCACCCTACTATCTCTACGCGCAATTAAGGGTTCACTTTATCTAAAATTATACCTTACTCCTACTCATTCCATTAAAGTGCGAAAAGCCAGGTCATATATTACAACGCAGTTCAAAAATATAAATACATAAATTAACTAACATAATTGCGTTTCTCGCTTTCTAATATTCGTACGGGCTATTCACATATTTACACAAATGAGGAAGGAATGCTCAAGGTAGAATTGAGAGAAATTGTATCCACATTTGTACAAACTCGGGTAAAATTTCTCTAATAAAACTGCGTTCATGACATCAACGTTTTTTCATACAAACCTACATATTTGATAGCAAATAGAAATAATTATGAGAGGGTCCTTTTGTTAAGGTATTTTAATTTGTATAATTTATTAAATCCTGGTTCAGTGTAAGAATGGGTAAGTTGTTCATTGACTATATTATTATATATTTGCAATGTTCTGACAATATTTACAGTTGACTAAGCTAGTGGTGTAGGAATAAGGAAGATGCCTTTATAGGGAATATATCAAGATTAGTGGGGAGGAAGAGTTGAAAACCAATTAGTTATAAACACCAAGTAACTACTCACAGCCAGTATTTTAAGCCATAACAGACGAGATTGAAGTTTAGTACGAGTGCCCACCATGTTGTACTATAATTTTGTAGTTCTTATTGTTTACTGAACCAAAGGTGTATATTTTATTCAGTATATTTCGTAATTTATGTGCAAAGCTCGGGTAGGTAGTAGAGGAATACAAAAGGAGAGGTGTTCAACTTGGTGAAGGAAACCGTTCCTCAACTCCAAATAATTTGAGAGAAGACACAGGGTCAGGTCGTCAACAAGCATCGGTATTCACAGCAAAACTTGACGGCCTCATGGTATTGATACTTTATTACATGTGTAGTGAACAAGGAATGTTACTGAAAGTCTTAAACTCTTATTTACAGCATCGCATAAGGAATACAACAGTTGTTAAAAATTGTGTACAGCACATTCACCTCACATATTTCAATGGTGAAAAATTTTCACCTGGATCCGTTCTAGAATTCCTTCCACCGTGTCACAAGCCTCTAGAACATGTGCGACCAATGACCACGGTAGTGATGGGCAGAATCGTATGAATAGAATCGATTCATTCGATTCTTTCAAAATCATTCGAATGAGAAAAACATTCGAATGAAAACATAGCTGACTTGACGCGAGCTGGCCGATTCATTCTCTTACCCCACCCTTGCCAGAAGTGCTGAGGAACATCGACCTTATGATTATGAATGTTTCCAGGCTATCTCTATACAGGTCTTCATTTCTATTAGGTTCATTTTCAATAAATAGTCCCCATTGCTACACAATAATCGACCTTACGCATTCGAGTAATTCTAAGGCTAATTTAATACAAAGTTTAAGTGGTTGTACAGTTTACAATCGAATAACAGCCAAAAATAATTCGAATGAAAATTACAAAATGATTCGATTATTTTGCTACATTACTACGTGGATTGTTCTTTTTCATTTCCTTGAAATTTTACCTTCCTAACTAACTAATCGGATATATCACGAATGGTTTGAGAGATAATTTTTTTTTAACGTTGACTTAAATTTATTAAGTAGATAAGTATATACTTTTTATGTATTTAATAAAACATTGCCCGGCCGTAATATTCAGATCGTATTATAATTGTATTCACTGAAATAATGTAACATTCTTATAACACAAATATCATCCAGCAAACTTACGTCACTTTCCTCCCCCCCCCCCCCCCCCCCC
>CABFVX010001856.1:0-13914 GCA_902151425.1 Timema shepardi | reverse complement strand
CCCCCCCCCCCCCCCCACCACCAGCCCTCCAGTCATAAGCCTCGGTGGCATAGCAATTTGCGAGCGGAAAACTTTGTGTCACAACCACCCAGTGCATTCACTGACCCTAAAGAAGAGGCGTTAACCTTTCAGTGTAACAAACGTGTATAATTTAGTCACATCTGATTTTGGAACTACCTTTAAGGTGCATCGAACTATGAAGGCCGTCACGTTGTTAACAGTTAAGATATCTTTGCCTGGGGGTTCATTGTCTGAAAAAGTTTAAATTAAAATGTTTTATTGCAAAACCCGGTCTTGATTCAAACCCCGATATCTTTGCTTGGGGTGACTTGTCTGAATAAGTTGAAATTAAAATGTTTTATCACAACGGTATAAAGAGCTAAACACAAGAGTAATTAGTGTTTGTTACTCATTATATAGGGAGATTAAACTATGTGAGTATGTACCAGCATTTTCCTCGGAGTGAAATTGAAAACCCTTCAATAATTAATATATTAGTAAAGTAATTAGCGTTTTTTCGAAATAAACGTATTTATTTTGTTGAAAAAGGGGGAACAAGCAATACCAGTAGGGAATCGAATATCGACCTCACTCTCCCTCCGTCATTGGCTGAGCATGGCTTTTGAACTGCGTGCTAGCCCGTGCAAAATGTATTTTTCCCATTCTCCATCAACGCAAATGCCTCCTTTCTTATCTTTACGCTAGTAGGTTGAAATATTAAGTGCATCCGCATTTGTGCATAAGTGAAAACCCACCAATGTTTGTTAAAAAGAGTCATATATCAATCTTCCCACTCTCCATCTAATCAAATGTTTGTGTTCCAGCATTTACGTGGGAGTGAAATTGGAAAAACACAACAAACATAACCACGGCGGCATAATTCTTGCCACTTACATAAGGTTTCTGTCTGAAGTCAGGTGGCAAGGCGATTAAAGTAAATGATGATGTGTACCAGTATTTGCGTGGGAGTGAGGATGGAAAAACCAACAATAGTGGCTGAATAGTTTGGATTCACAGTATATTTCCCTTATCTACCAGGGGAGGGGGAACACGTCCACACTCAGTGGATGCGTGAGCCCGACTGACGAATAACTGTAAATCCATGCTGTTTCACATTAATCGGCCATTCACCAATGAGGAAACAAAATTATTGACTCATTAGAGGCTTACACCTTTACAAACGGCTTACCCCCTTGAAGCGACTATAAATAGACCTTTAAATCATTACATTCGATCATTATACATTATAATTTTATTGCCAAGTCATTGAAATGAGTTTCGACGCATTGGAAGCTTGGGAAAATTCAGGTATGTTTTAAATTAATTTGCATAATTTAGTAGTAACTATTTTTTTAGTACGCCATTGATGTATAGCTGCATTTTCTCCTTTGATAGATTGTCAAGAAGACGTACCCCTGGCGCCAATCCTTCAACCGGCCAGCCCCTTAATCCCTGATCCACTGGGAGTATTTACTAAGGACGGAATCAGCCTCGCGGATAGCAGCTGCTCCATGGGTAATTGGGGTTTTTATATAGATTTGAGTGTGTTTGGTGAATGTTTTTTTTCCTCGACAGTAATCAATAAGTATTTATTTAATTGCAGATTACTGGGAACCTATTGGGTTGTACACCAGATTAGGGGGTGCCGATGAAGGACAAGGGTGGATCGACGCAGAATTTCAAACACCTCCTATTATAGTGACATAATAGTTTACCAGAGAGATCGAGAAAATTATGTTAGAGTTGTTTTAGCCAATTATTAAATTTCTGTTATTCCAATTAGTAAAGTGATATCTCAAATTTATAAGTAATTAGTTGTATGTTCAGCCGACACCTTAGCTCATTCGATAGCATGTCTGCCTACGGAGATAAGGGTTCTGGGATTGATTCTCGGAATGGCTTAAAAGTCTATCATTACTGAAATATTTGTCTAAACTTTCATAGCGATAAATTAACGGTCGTGGACTGGAAGTTGTGCTTTCCTAGTCTTATGTTAGAATATAGCGCATATAAAGCTATGACACTCCTAACAACTCTGTATCATAAAAATTATGACATGAATAAAAAACTGACCCTGATAAAGGTAAGTAATCATTAATAAATCTAATGTAAATTATTAAGTTTATGGAAAAAAGTTTTATTTCTAAAACATAATTTTAATTCTAAAGTAGTTTGACTTTAGTATAGCAATGTTCCTTTTACTTTAGTCAATATAAACATTAAAAAATAAATATAATTTATAACTATTATATTGAAATAATATTATTTCAAAGCTATTTACATTGTTGCTTTATCCAATTATTCATTTCCATTTAATTATTAGAAATAATAATGTCCGAGTAGTTTTTTATTTAATTCTAAAGAAGAATAATTACCCTTTAATAATTATAAATAATTAAGTTCAAATAATATTTGTATTTAATTCTAAATTAAAATAATATTAATATGGTGTATGATTTTAAAACGAAAAAATAGAGATTTAATGTTTGAAGTTGAAAAATATGGCAATCCAAAACAATCCTTAAACTGCGCAACGCATCGAATTCAAGGTGTTTTAGTTAGTTAGTTTAGTGTTAGTTTTGGTTTTAGTTTCTAATATATTAATTATCTACATTCAAATATATCAACTTAATAATTAGGAAATTTTGTTAAAATATTTATTATTTCTATAATACCGTATAAATTTAATGTTGTAAAAGTAATATATATGGCGTATAATTTTAAAACGAAAATCATAGATATTTAGAAAGAAAAAATCTAATGTTAACACATGCGATGCAGCAACAAATATATAAGAATGAAGGGAGTAGCAACAGTTTATCTTACGTTTAACAAAGAATGTATAAATACCATGATTGAAATAAAATTCTTGTGTTATATTTCAGTTGGACGCTGAAGGCGGTGTTAGCAGTCAATTGACAGGAGCTGTGGTGCCACGGCGCTGAGACGCTCTACCTCCACAGTTGGCTGTAGACCCCTACTGGACCCATTGGAGCTGTGTGACCTCCGGGACAGGGAGACGGTGTTCTTCCCCCGCCAGCCGTTACCCCCTTCACCCTGCTAGAACATCACCACTACCGAGTCAGGGAGATGGTGTTCCACTTCTCCAAACTGAGGTGTGGCAGGCGGGAGCTTTGGCAGCCTCTCAACCCGTGGCGGCAGTGACACCAGCAACACCTCTTCTGGGAAATAGTGGCCTGGTAAATCAGGTTGATGGAGCATTGTCAAATGGTATCTCTCTTCGAATCATCGAGGAGCGAATAAAATAACTGAGGAATTTATTTTATACTGATAGAGGAGTTACCGTATATCTTGGTGCTCCAGCAAGCGATCGTGACGCATTAAGTTGGCTTGAAGAGTAAATTACTGCATTGCACGAACGGCTGCAAGACCATGGGGTCAATGATCATGTTGGCTTACTGTTCAACAGCATGAAATCGACGTTTAATTCTGTATACGTGTCGTTTAAGCGGGTGGATCAGCTAGATGTGCGAGCCATGCTAGATAATGTAAGCCATGTGTTGCAAAGTAGTACATTGTTTTTAGTACAGCACCGTTGTAAGTTAAGCTCCGCCATTTTAAGGAACCTCGTGGGAGTGCACGTTATTGTGATAAGCTCTTCCCGAGTGCCCCATACAGTCGATGAAATTATAGAATCATTACGATTCAAAAAGGGGATGACACACTTTGCCTAGCCCGTGCATTGGTTGTCGACCAGGCTGTGTGTGACGTTAAAAGAGAGCCCGGATACATGGACATGAACCCCTATACACAAATTAAAAAGGTCCGCATTATTCAAAAAAATAAAGCAGAACATTTATGCTGTGATGTCCATGTGAATCTTTTGAAAATTGGTGGAGTAGTTAAACTGAAACCATTTCAAACTTACCTCTCCAAATACAAAGTCACAGTGTTCAGGAAACTTCGGGGGAGACAAGTCCCATATGAGAGGCCTACCCCTCCCAAACATTCCTTTAACGGTCATCTGGATTTGTATTATCACGACGATAAGCAAAACCATTTGGATATCCTTGATAGCCTCATTTAAGTGTGTGTGTGTTTTTGCCGTGAGTGTCGTGTGCCGTTCAACACAAAGAACGAGCACAAATGCAAATCTGCGTGAAAAAAGCGCTACGCCAAAGTGATTTGCAGTGGAGGTCGATCTGTGGCATTTAAAGACTGAGGGAGTTGGTTCACAAACCAAACTTGTTTTGATAACCATAAACCTACCGGTTTTTTCAGAAGTCACATGTCGATCTGTGATGTCAAAAATATTGTGAGGTTTATGGGCACTTTTTATTTTTTAAAGAGTAGATTCTTTCACACATATGGCATGAAACTTTAGGTAGATTATGCAAGACAAATAGTCCTTTTGGAAATTTTGCTACATGAAGCAAGCACAGTCCAAGCCGTGACTGGAATAGAAAAGATTCTTGTTTGTGATCTATTATTTAGAATGCAGACCAGAAACGCTTCTTCATCGTGCGGCCAGTACGTACTTGCACGAACCTAATTTATGTGTCATGCAGACGTGTTGCAAGACCTGCCTTTATATAGGTGACCATCATTGAACCGAATGTGAGGGTGTTAGGACTCGCATATTCTAGGGTGATGCCACGATGGCCAATTTTTCAGATTTCTTGAGAAAATTAAAACAGCAAAACGTAAGGGCATCACTTTTCTAGCCCAAGTGTCAAGATGGAAAAGCTAAGATGGAAATTTTGTTCTAAAATATATGATGAAGGTAAAAAATGGACTTCAGAGCTTAAAATTAACAGTGGTAAAACCATGTCCATGCGTTACGGCCCGCTCTACTTTATTGACTCTCTGAATTTTCTCCCGATGGCGTTTTCAAAGATGCCCAAGACATTTGGCACAGATGAATCTTGGCCTAGGGATATTTCACTCATTTTTTCAATAAAAAAGAAAACGTGGGGTATATGAGTCCCTTACAGCCAAAAGAAAGAATACGGCTTCCATGAAATGTCAGTTGAGGGAAAGGAGAAATTTTAGACGTGGTATGACGCGCTGGTAAAAAAAATAATTATGACTTTGATTTTAACCGTTAGTTGGAACTGTATTGTGTGAAATATTTGGAGATCCTATGGAACACCTGTCTAAGTTTAAAGACATGCTCATAGAAAAAGCCAAGGTGGATCTATTAAAAGAGGCATTTACTATCGCAGGAGCAGCTATGTCGGTTTATCGTAGGATTCACCTTAAGGAGGATACCATCGGTATCATCCCTAACAGTGGCTACCAGTAACCAGACCAACAGTCGCATATTTCCGTACAATGGCTCAGCTAGGAGGTCCATCAACTCTCTATCCTTCATCCTGGCAACGGCCGTGAGGAATATGTATTAGGGTGGCGTGTAGATTGTTTTTTAAAATTGGATATACCACCACAATATTCTAGTTTTGGGGCTGTTATTGATACGGGTGCCCTCTTTGTTACACCGACAGGACCACCCCTATCAAAAACAGCCTCCACGAGACCAAGAAGTCGCGCTGAGAAGCGACCATAGCCTGTGTGGAAAAAGCTAAGCATGCCGGCTACATGGCCGTAGAGATGTGGGAGTGTACGTACGTTTCCCGAGATGAAACACACCGACAACGACTTAAAACAATTTGAACTCCAGCTCGAGGTGTACAGCAAGGAGCCCCTCAGTACCAGGGACGCATTTATGGCAGGAGTACAAATTATCTCAAGCTTTACCACGAAGCAGACGTTTCTTGGCAAGATAATATCAAGTACTTGGACATATGTTCATTGTATCCTTATGTTTGCAAGCACAATAAAATAGACCATTGAACACCTTAAAATTTACTTGGAATCAAATTGTCCATCTATATATCAAGTAAAAGACTTAGCCAAAGTTTCCGTGATTTCTCCACGTGATGTATTCATCCCCGTATTGCCTACACAGTTGCGCAATAAATTAATGTTAACTTTGTGCAAGATATTTGGGGAAGATAAAAACCAAGGCGCACGTCAGGACCACGATAAGTCAGATCGTTGGCTGACAGGCGTCTGGGTGATTGATGGGATCCGGGAGGCCATTGAGAAATGCTACAGCGTTGAAGCCGTACACGATGTGTGGAAGTACACGTTGTCTATGTATGATTGTCAGACACGTTCTGGTGGATTGTTTCACAGGTACATTGATACTATTTAGAAGAGTGTACCTCACAAGATGAGAAATTTATTTACATTCAAAATTAAGGGGAAAGGGAAGGGGTAAAAATCGATTTTGATTCTGATGTTAAAACCCCTGGTCTCCACACACTGGTTGATATATTTTTAATTTCACTATGGGGAAAGTTTGGGCAACCACACGTAGTCGTGGTCGACGACTATCAGGGAATGTACAAGTAACTCAAGGATCCATACACTACCATGGACAGCGTCATTGACGTTTATTATGAGGTTATGTTCCTCAATTACAAAGACGCGCGTAACGCGTTGCACCTTAACCCTAATACGAGTGTCGTGGGGGCATGCTACATGACTGCCATGGCTAGGTTGCACTTTTACAACATCATAGAACATTTGTGACCACACTTTTTTTTATAATTAAACAGATAGCGTTCTATTCACGGATCGCCCCGGCAATTGGTATACACTGACCGGGGAACTTTTGTGTGACCTCACCAAAGAACTTCAGGATTATGGCCCGGGAAGCTACATTAGCGCCTTTGTATCTGGTGGCCCCAAGAGTTACGCGTACCGAGTTTGTGTTGGTGGAAATCCCACCAAAAATAAAACAGTGTGCAAGGTTCGCGGGATCAACATAAGCTACCGCAATTGGAACGACTTTAATTTTGAGGTTTTGAAAGCGATGGACAACAAACAGGCTGCGGAAATGTACAGTACATATAGATACCGCACAAAGCTGTAATAAAAGGTTTTGCGACTGTGTGTACCGTTTTGCAGAATAAAGTCTACCGGCCCGTGTACCAAGCGACGGATAACTGATGATTTTAATACGTTGTATTTTGGGTATTAATGTCCTTGGAAACACACTTTCCTAGACTAAAAGTTGATCATTTAGACGGGCTGAGGGATCATATTTTACTTTCTCGCTATCTTACAGGTAGATAAAGTATAGTGATCGTAAAAAAAAATTGAACTACCGGTTTTGATGAATCTTGAAGTTTCATGACCCCCCTCCCCCCCGAATCCAAAAAAGTTGTTTTTGACTTTTCGTATATCTGTCTGTCTATACCTCCAACTAGAGCCTAAACTGTTTTACCAGTTGGGCTAAAACTTGGTATTTAGGGTTTTCATAGGGTTGTCCGGAGGGATTTTTGGAATTGGATATTTAACCCTAAAATTGAGGGGAAAGAGGCGAAAAAAGGGCAAAAAGAGAAAAAGTCAATTTTATCAAAATCGGCCCTAACAATTTTGATTAAATTTCATTTCTAAACACTTATTAATATCCCAAATAAAATGGCTTCTCTCAAAATTTTGGCAAAATGACTTTAAGGGCTCCGGTCTGATGCGTAAATTATCTTTTTTTATATAATATCTCCTAAATTATTTGCGATATGAAATTAATTTTCGTTACAAATATGTACAGTAGCCCCATGGCTTCTTTGGTGCTGACTGACAGCTCACAGCTGACTTATGACATTCAACATTTATGTATATACCTAAATTTTGACCGTCAGAAGTGACAGCTGCTAATCACATGTTTTTGCAGATCAAATGGTTCGGCGTAGGAATGCATAATTTGGTCAGGTACCTTTTCAAAGCCGTCAGCCAGCACCAAAGAAGCCATGGGGCTACTGTAGGTCTCTTTATAATACAAATATTTTACAAGAAGCATATTTTTTATAAAACCAATAACTTTCAAGCAATATGTAAATATATGTATTTTTTAACTTTCCGAATAAAAAAGGTATAAGTATTGCGACCGCAAAAAAAAATCTATCCTGAAATGTTGATGGATGTTGACGTCTCAAGACCCCCCAAACCTTAAAAAGTGATCGTTGCAATGACGTCTGTCTGTATGTCTGTTTAAACTCAAAACTATGAATAGTCTAAGAAAGGGCAAAAGAGAAAAAAAATCGATTTTCTCAAAATCGACTCTAACGATTTTGATTAAAATTCGTATCTAGGTGTTGATTAAGATTATAAATAAACTGGCTGTTTTCATTTTACCATGAAAATGAATTTTATGGTACTTTACAGAAGCAGAAACGTCAATATCTCCGCAACTATTTGAGATACTAAATAACTTATCATTGCAAAATTGTAGAACTATTAAAAATAAAAACTTTTATATGAAATATATTTTTATAAATCCAACCTTTTCTGAGATATTGGCAAATATAATAATACAATTTTTTGAGCTTTATTTGTAAAGAGATACAACTTAAATTTTAACGCAATAATTCTCCGATGCCATAGAGTAGTTAAATATAAGTAAGTCTCTAAATCTTAATGTTGTTTTTCCTTAAACCTCTTCGGAGATATGTTTGTACAACAATGATATATATCCAATTTAGACTCAATAGTCAGTATTAACATTTTTTATTTGTCAAAATTTATAAATGAGGAATTTAATAGCAATGCGATGGCATGAAAATATGCAACACCTTATAAAATGTCGAAAAATTTAACCGGAAGTTGAAATTTTAATACGAAGTGTTGACCCTTGTGCACCCAACATTGATCTTTTTATCGGGGAGGACATTAATTCTTCAAAAACAAAATTATAAAAATTAAAACTTGGACTAAAAAAAGTTTTACATAAGTATAGTGCATTTTATGCTTGGGTTTGCTAGTGTATATTATTTCGTTTCACATATATCACGAGTTTTGAGTAAATATCTCCATTTTCAAACAACAGGGCGACGAAGTCCGTGCGGAGTTCCGTATCATTTATTTTCTTTCATTCTAGACAGTTCCACTGACATACCATTTTTCAAAGAGTTGAGATTTGTGTTCATACTTTTTAAATTCTCGCTATTTTACATGTATAGAAAGTATTGTGATCGTTAAAAATAATAAAGCTCGAGATTTTGATGAATCTCAACATTTCATGACCCCTCGAATAAAAAAAAGTTATTTTTAATTTATGTCTGTCTGTCTATCTGTAATTTGGACTATAGCCTAAACTATTTAACCGAGTGAGCTAACACTTGTTATCTATGATTTTCATAGGGTTTCCCCAATATATTTTTGGAGTTGTATATCTAACCCTAACCTTAAGCCTAATGGTAGTTTACTTAAGGGCAAAAATAGAAAAAGTCAATTTTCTCAAAATCGGCTCAAACTATTTTGAATAAATTTCGCTTCAAAATAAGTGCACACTTATCCTTAATAATGCATACATTAAAGATGCGCAAAAAAATTAAAACTAGCCAAACAACGCAGATTATTAATCATAGATATTGCTGAAAGTTTGTTTACTAATTATTTTAGTTCCTAGTTAAAGCTAAAGTTATATTTGATATAAGTTAGTAAGCCTTAAGATTTCTTATTTTACTCCATAAGTCATAACCGATCTTACTTATAGATACAAGTAGCATCCTACGGTTTCATTTTATAAATTTATTTGAGGTATCTGACGTGCATTTTCTGAACGGAGTGATAAAATCAGCACATTACTTTGTTACTATCTTAAAACTTGAAACGACACAACATCCCCGTCCATTATCTTATCAGGTTATAAGAAGAAACAAATGTTTCACTAAAATAAAAGTTCTACGGTGTCAGGAATCGAACCTAGTGTCCATAAATCAGTATAAAAACATGCTATCGATTGAGCTACGCTGATGCACTATCTGTACTATAGATAAATCTGTAAATCGTGCTCTTGTAGGATACTTGGTTTAGAAAGCATTTATAATAATCATAATAATAATAAGGTAACCAATAATTATTTGAGAAATATGAGATTTTAACATATAAGTAGTGATGCAGCCAACAAAATACATCATTTATTTGTTCTTGAAATTAACTTGGAAGGAGTAATAACTGTTGGCTTACTGCAAAACATAAATGTTTAGAAGATGTATGAATGCTAACTGCATTAGAAACTGTCAGTATTTTACTAGTGCATGACTTGATGAAGTGAATAATGTGTTCCCACCCTACTTTTAGACAAGCGCCATTTAACTATTTGACTTTATACACGGACATCCAGCCAGCACACACAGAACTAACTATTTATTAATATGTTTGAGTGCCAGAAAAACATTATTGTTTCTTAGGTAACCTTCATATAGTCAATCTTAAATCAATAGGACAAGAAAAGAGTGTTTAAAGCAATTTTTTAGGGTAGGTTTTTTTGTTTTGTTTGTTTTATAGCACCGCGTCTTACTACCCGTTTTGGTAATACGCCTAAGTACTAATTACTCTAATGGGTTAGGAATTAAATGTGGGCAACAATGCCCAGATAACGTTTGACGTGGTTAAACTTTTAATAGCAAAAAAAACCCAGCCCGTATGTTAATGAGAGCAAACATAATTAATTAACTTAGTATGTAAATATTCATTATTAATTTTATCATTATCAGAACAATAATGTAAAATTAATTTAGTAAGTCAAATCATTCGGGCATCGCTAAAAGACATAACCCCTCCCCTATCACTCCTTCCCAACAGTCAAGAAATAATTTAAGGACTTAAGGCCTTCTCTAACTTAGGCCTTGGGCGTAGCTAGGCAAACTATCCTACAGTCATGTGTGGAGGTATATCATACCTCGCTGGCTCAGTGAATAAGTTGCTACCTTTCAATCTCGACTAAGTGTACATTGAGACGTGGCTCAGTTACAAAAAATTAGTCCAAAATATTTAATCTAATATGTGGCCTATGGTACGCAGACAAACCTAACACGTTTGAATAGTTTAACAACACTAACGAGGGCGGAATCTCTTCTAAAACTAGGACGGTGGATCTTATGGGATGACTACACGGGGACGTGATTAAACCAGAGAAATATCTTTTGAACTGTACTGAGCTCAGAATCAATCTAGTAAATTACAAAAACGCATACAGTTTTAAGGCTACAGCTGCAATCACCCAGTTTTAAGTTTACATTGTCCATGCCAAGATTTTAGTGTGGTGTAATACTGTATCAGTGTGTGTCGTGTTGGCCCAAGCCAAGGAATTAAGTGTCAGTCCCACAAATAGCCTATGGTGGAAACACATATCAGAAACCTGTATATGATTAATGCTACTTATTATACACGTCAAGTTGTCGGTTTGGATTATTACATGTTGGATTGTGAATTAGAAACCACCCCCACCTCCGTTCCAACGCCTATGATCATATTGAAAGTACTGGAAATTTACTGAAATTTCAAAACTCTCATCCATTAGACATCCTGTAAGGGTCGTTTTTCCAAAATGCCTTTCCACTCTCAATGTACACAAATACGGGTACACTTCCTAAACCTTCCTCATCCCTAACGCATTAGCGTAGTTATGCGTACAACCTGAATAGAAAGTAGGACGCGATGCAAAAAAGTAAGTATTATATTATGATTTATGAATCCATTTAGTGGATGTAGTAAAGTACGGCTTATTAATTTATACTATAGCCTACTATTAATCTTTGTAAATGGATTCCAAAACAATTTGTGTCCTCAACTGGGCTTTAAACCCACTCCTCACATTTTTTTTTATATTTATAAGTTAAAGCTGTTATATTAACTTAAAACAAAACAATAGAATAGTGAATATTCTTGTCTGCGAACTATTCTGACCCTCGCGCCCAACTTCCTTCCAGCATTTACTGCCACAAGTCACTCAGAGCAGATAACGAATATTTGTTAGAATTGCTAGCCTATAGACTGCTCCACTGAAACTGCAGTACAGCTCTTACGTGTCTGATTTTATCCGATTGAGACATTGACACTTTTTAAAGTAGAAACTCAACAAGGCATGCAAGGTGTATGCCTATATTTACATGTAGTTTTACGTCTGGAGCCTGTGTTTTGTCCATCAGGCACTTATACTCGTTTGAATACAAAATATAATGCCTTAAGCAGAACAAAAGTTGCTAAGAGTAAGTGCATTGGTATTTGCCTGGAACTTGATAAAACAAATTACAGACATTATTTATTGGACTTGTTTTGCATACACTGTTTGAAATCCCTGATCATATAAACACGTGGCATACAAACAAGCCTAATACTAAGCATAACACAACAGCTAGTCCACCACACAAGAAGTTACCAATAATAAATCTTCGACCGTGCCGGGAATGGAAACCGAGACCCCAAAATAATTTGGCACACGCGCTACCGGATGTGGTAAAGTGTTTGACTCACGTCAATGAATTCAGCCAGGCATTGAAACCTGACTTGATTACTATTGTTGACGAAATGTAATAAGAGTATGACGGTTTAAATCCATACGCCACCACAGTGGTTTCTTCGCCTGAAAGTATATTATTATGGTATGGTAAAATTGTTGTTGAACATAAAATATATTTTCGAGTAATTAAATTTGTCTCGGCAATTACAGCTTATTGAACTAAACAAACAAACGAATCAGTATATTGGTTTCTATGTGAATGTTAAGACGACCAAACGTTGTACGTGTAGACAATATGATCATTTTATGTGGATAAGATGAGCAGGTGCTATTGGTCCGTAGTTTCTTTGAAAAATAAATTTGATTAATTCGTTTAAATAATACATCCCTGTTAATCCAAAGGAAAAAAAAAGTTTCGAAAAAGACACCTTTTTCATGTATTACTTTAAACATTTCAAGAGGTATATGTTTGAAAACCCTGTGTAAAAGATAGCTATTTCAGACTTTGCAGGTATTTTTCATGACTTATTACGGCAACAATAAAATTATTGGATTTCCCTGACATTTGGAACGAGACTTATGGCGTGATAAATATGAAAACTCGTAAAACTCAGACCCAATCATCATTTTTTTTTTTAAATTGTGTGGAGTTTAGGCCCTATTGTTTTAAATATAGTCATCGATGAATGTTATATAATATATTGAGCTAATTTCATAGAAATAGCTATATTCATTTTTAAACTACAAAATGGCAACCCCGCTGGTTGGAAAAAGAGCAGTGCTTATGTGGAAAACAGTGGGTTAGAAAGAGATCATACTTGTACTGCAATTTAATAGTGGAACTGCCAAAGTGTGTTAAAAGTTGTTTATTCTGTGGAAAAATAACTTAGATACGTATTTCTTAACACGTGGACGTATTTGATCTGAGGAGTAGGTAAGATTCTAACTCAACTGACTTCTTGTAAGCCAACGCAAATACTATATTTCAGTGTTTTGGGAGGGTAAGTGGGTATTGGAGAAGCCAATTCTATCATATTTACTCATTTGGAAATCAACTCTGATAATAAAAAATTGATAACGATCATGATTCCCCTTAACACAAATTATCTACCAAATTTTGTTCTATCTTCGTATCTCGGTGCGTGACTTCTTGTTGAATTCTATGTTTTGTGTATTCCTGACTCATCTCTAATATGAGTCAATCTGTCTTCAACTCCTATGACGTGACGTTTATTCAAATCATACTAGTAATCATTCTTAGTGCAGCGTCTACAAAATCCATTTAAAAGGCTAGGTGGCACTGTCAGCTTATTTCCTGTCATTACAACTCGACTTCGTGTCATGTATTAGTGTCATACATTTGATCACTCTAAGTAATCGGAATGAAAACTAATATTGACTGGACCTAAAGGTACACGGATGTATAAAGGGGAGTTTAAAAGAACCCCCCTTTTAAAAGTATTTTAGGCCTACACTGGGTGCCATTAGATGCTCTGTTTCAATTGCAAAGATAATATTGAACTGATGGTTAAATATATTAGTTAGATTTAATTATATTACCCGCCTCGGTGGCGTAGTTGGCTAACGCGCTTGTCGTGTTGAGCCCGACTGCTGAGGACGGGGAGATCGAGGTTCGAATC
>CABFVX010001855.1:104403-139170 GCA_902151425.1 Timema shepardi | reverse complement strand
GCCAATCAGAGAGCAGGAGGCGTGGTCACGTGACCAAATCCAACCAATCACAGCTCTGTTTTATCACGTCAGTATCACTACTAACACTTATGAACAAAATTTTGACTTCAAAAAACAACTTTCCCACTATTAACACGTGGACAAAGGATGTTAATCTCGTATTGTCTGGTTCGCCGGTCGCTGTGAGGTCGTAGTTCGAAACCCGGCCGTGAGTAGTGAGGGTGATTATTTTAAATATAATTTATATATTTTAACGTTAAGGGGGTTGCCTACCAGAGCGCTGGAATGAGTTACTGACGTTCAGGAAATAGGCCATGGTTAAGTAGTGTTTTATTTTTTCTGAACTTGGCTTAAGCCAAAATGAAGATAAAAGGTGGGAACATACTTATATAGTACTATCAACCTAACATGTTGATAATCTATACATAAAAAATCAATAAAAATTCGAAATATTGTCACAGTTCAGTGATGCGTATACTCTTAATTTAATCCTGTCTTACGCGTCCTTACCCTATTAGTGTAAATATGTGTATAGTCCGGATGGTTAGTGAGGTTGCATCAAGAGGATTTGTTTTGCTTTTTTGAGTGCACATCTAACATTCCCTGTAAGTCTTATAAACACATCCCTAGCGTACTCTAAATGTGCACCAGCCGAAGTGCATGTCAATGTTGCATTAGCCACGGAGTTCCTTATTTACAGTGCAATAAATAAACTAATGATAAGAATAGATTAAATATGCACTGTTACCAATATCTCTCTCACTTTTTGAATATATTTCATCCAGTTATGAAGACGTAACGTAAAAAGTAGACTGCATACTACGTAGTCATTCCTCAGACGACTAAATACATGAACATAAGGTATTTTGTTACGGAGATGTGCAATATGGAGACTTGAACGAGCGAATACGAAATATGATAGGGTGATATTAAAAAAAAAATTAGCCCCACGTCTTACCACCTTTTCAGGCTATAAGTATTTGTGCTAACTACGCTAGTGAGCAGAAACCAGATTTTGATAGCATGTCATCTTTTTTTTGTCACATAAAATTCCTATACGTACACAAACTTTGTTCATGGCCCCCTTGTATAAATGTATATTTTATAGTTAATTTTTTTGTCATTTTGAAATTTAACGTTATATTATCTTGGTTTGCCTCACTTTTGTTTCATTTTTAGGCATTTTTGAGTGATTTTAAAGCATTTATGTTAAATAAGTATATTTTCTAATACTCTTGGTATTTTATAAAAGCATAAATTCTAAAATAAAAAAAATTAAATATACAGTGGTTGGAATAAGAATATTATGTAGGCAGAGAGCTTATAGACTCTTTGCTTAATTGGTTTTATGGTTGGAAAATGCACATTCCTGATGAGACGCTGCAACTAGGCTGTAGACTGTAGAGGGTTGCGCTGGAAGGGGATGGCTATTATTTCTGAAGCAGATATTTGTAAATCAATATTATATTTAGCATAATACAAGAGTTAAGTTGCTAAAGGCTTTTCATTGCATTCTACATATTTTGTAAAAGGCATGTTTGATTTATTCGTGGCACTTAGAACGCTTATGTAATTATTTTTTTAATTTCGAAGTCCTTTTTTTTAGAATATATTTAGGTAATTTCATACACTATATTTTGATAATTTTCAGGTTATCGAAATCCGGGCCCTGCTAATGAGTTAGTGTTGAGGAAGACTTAATTATTTAGAAGAATTGTAATCACATTTGCGAGGAGAAAGAGAATGTAAAACCATTTTGGAAAAACCATCTCCAATACACTCGACCGGGATTCTAGCTCTGATCTTCCTGTCATTGGCAGTCTAGTCTAACACTAGAGTGAAGCCCTATCCCTAGACCATGTGGCCACCGACTTAGGTAAGGATAAATTAAGTTTGTTGTAACATTTAACGTACACACTCATATTTTACCAAAACATTACTTACAAACTGAGACTAAGGGCCAGTTTCATAGTCAAATTTAGTACGCCTCAAGTGCGGCGCTACACTAAGTTCATGACGACACCTACCTAAACCAGAATGGAATGGGCCAGTTTCCTATGCGAGAACGGCCCATTCCATTCTGGTTTAGGTAGGTGTCGCCATGAACTTAGTGTAGCGCCGCACTTGAGGCGTACTAAATTTGACTATGAAACTGGCCCTTAGTCTAGCGGCTCACTTGAGGCGTACTAAATTTGACTATGAAACTGGCCCTAAGACAGCACCTTACACTACATACCCAGCTTTAGCACGTAGATATTTGCTAAAGGAATAAAAGGATGTACCTAATTTTTTGTTTAAATAATATAACCTCATGAGCTTAAGGAGAGGGGGTTTATGGGGTTCAAAAGCACCTCAAAATTTTCCTAAGTTTTTAACATCAAGCTTAAATATAGCTTTCACACTTCAAATAATTTATGAAGGCTTTTTAAAAATTCTTATAGGGAAGAACCACTCCAGATAGCTTCTAGAGGCATTACATTTTCAAAACAATTCCAGACGAATATTAATGACTTCTAAAGGCATCCTATGTTTAAAAGAAATACCTGTAGGGGACCACTCCAAATAGCTTTTTTAGGCTTATGCATGTAGGACTATATAATTTATTTATTTTAATCCAAGCCAGGACCAGTCAAATTAGCTTATAAAATCATTCAATTTTCAAAAATGTGTCAGGGAATGACGATTCTTAATGGCTTCTTTAGTCATCTAATAAAAAAATGCAGGCGTTGACTATTTCAAATAGTTTCTACGAACATCCAATTTTGAAAATTGGCTAGTAAAAGAAAAACAACTTCAAATTGTTTTCAGAATATTTTTAGAAAAAAAATCGGACGAAGAATGCTCTAAAGTCTAAATAGCTTCTAGGGAATTCAAAATTTCAACAACAAAAATCCTGGGAAAAGACTACTTAAATTTTTTTTATAGAATATAATTTATAAAAAAAATCTTGTAAGCACTTCTCAAAACGTCTTTTAGAAGCATAAAAATTTTCAAAAAATTGCCAAAGGAATACTACTTCAAATAACTTCTAGGAATAACCAAATTTCAAAAAAATGGGGAACATGTGGACAACTACAAATAGCTTCTAGGAGTATCAATTTCTTAACATTAGCTGGGGGGAAAGAGAGTAGAAAGTCCCTAAAACATTTTTGTAACTTTTCTCCCCCCTCCACTTTCGTACACAAATAAAGTTCCCCCCATACTGTATAAAATAACAATGTTCTTATTTTTTAAGATATAAGAAAGAGTAAGTCTTAACAGTTTGTCACAAACTTATGGTTTTGAATCCCCCGCCCATCCCCCAAATTAAATTCTCTCTACGATCATGTATAGGCCTAACCCACGTCGGCGATCAAATGGTTAAAAACATCACTCCCTCAATAGACCAGACTGCTGATGACAAGGATATCGGGGTTTGAATCCTGGCCGGTTGTACTGAAAATAGTTTTCCCTAAATTACTTCACATTATTCCTTCATGCAAATGAATGTACATTTTCTATAAATTAAACATTCATTGTCTCTGACACATCATAGTACTGTAGTTAGTAAGTATGCGTATAACACGAACGGGTGGTAATAATCGACTTTAATGGCGAAGTTAAGGCTACCGTCTCTCCTTACACTTAACCAATACAATTAAAATTAGGTCTAAACAGAATACTGTACATAAAAACATACAAAAAATGAAATAGGAAAAACTAGAGCTAAAATACACATGGATTATATATTATGAGAACCAGAGATCAATTTAACATAAAAATATATAATTCATGCGTGTACAAAGGTGCTAATGGGGTGCTAATGAATTAAATGTTACTGTTGTGCTATGAACTGATTTAACCTTTAACCAAACAAACTACTGTATATTAAAGTACACATCAAACAATATCATTAAGAATATAAATATGTGGGTAGCTACACGTACCCATAAGTTAATATTAAAACATCGTAGACAACATCTGGAATTGAACCAGATCCCATAAAACATATAGTTGATCTTTCTAATCCCTCGTCTACAGGATGGGGATATTATGACCTATGAATGCTCTTAGTTTTAAAGGAATTAAATACTTTTTATTAAAAAAACTAGCGAGATATGAATATGAAACACTCTAATTCAGCGTTCGTCACAGTGTGGTCCGTGGAGGTCAACCAAATGTTCCGCAGGATCCAAAGAAGTTTCATAATAAAAATGAGTTAGTGAAAGTTGATTACAAATAATACACAAATTTGAAATGCAAAATATAGAATATATTACCATGTTTTATTTCATTTCACAGTAGACACAAGATATACAGTAGGAAAAGAAGAGTGTGACAAATTTAAGTTAACAAATCTAAATCATTATTTATCAAAAATGATGAGGTTTATAATGTAAAAAATAATCCAATAACGATTACTTACTATTTAAATGTAATTATAGGATTTTTTTTCAACATTCCATTAAATTAATTATTTTTGTCTTGTATTAATAGTAGTAAAATTTAATTGCCTCAAACAAATGTTTTTCCTGCATAACTTTTAACCCTCTTCCTTTACCTCAAGACCCCAACGGTGAGTATAAATTCCATTTGGTAGTCGCCCCGAGACTTTGATAAATTTTGCTCTAATACATTTATTTGTGGATAAATTGAGAATGGCCTCCAGAATAATCATTATTTCCTCAAAGTTCAAGTGCAGACCTTAACTGGTGGGTAACGCATCTGGATGCTTCTCTTAAGCTACCAGGTTCATTTCTTGGCAGACCCATTTAAAAAACTTCTTAACTTTCACTACTTGGTAACTAAATGGTCTAAGAAAGTCTGATTGTGATGTTTTTCTTACAATCAATTTTGTTGGATTGCACAAATGTCTACCTTGGTGGTCTTATGGTAAAGTTTTTGCCTTAAGACCCAATGCTCATGGGTTCAAAGTCAACGAATTTTTCTTTAGCGATAAAAATCCGTAGCACAACTTCTTTCAGAGGGTAAGTGAATCCGTCAGTCCGATGTCGAAAGTGGCATGTAAAAGAACCCTGCAAGGTATATGAAAATACCTTTCCTCTAAAATTGGTAAGCTCTTTCACGCTCACTCATAGAAATTCCGTGTGCAAGTCTACAGGGAGCCTTAGCACTCCCTTAACTCCCCTAGTATATGGGATTTCTATCAAATGGTGCCTGTTAATTGAGTTGCGGCCTAATCTTGAAATTGTGTACGAGTTGCTGCCCGACTGTTTGAGAGACACGTATGAAACGCGGCCCACTCACTTGAGAAAGAGGTAGGGAGGGGCCTGTGAGTTGCGTCCACCTTATAAGCAGTGTGCTTTCTATCATGCTGTCTTAAATTTCAGATGAAACTATTATCGTATCATGTCTACATCCCTCATAATATACAAACTTCCTCATTTATTGTTGTTCAATGGTTTTGGCAAAAAAAATCTTAGGTTTGTTAAGTTAGGTTAGGGTTAGGTCAACAGTCCGGGCCGCAATTCGTACGTGGCTTTAAAAGCGTGGGGCCGCAATTCAACTGTCTCTTTATAATCAAATAGCTAAACTTATTATTTATGCTTTTAGTGAGGATTACTCCATCTAGATATCGTATTCTGAAAATTTAAAAATTACACCTGGACACGGGAATCGAACCCGGGACATTTTACTCACGGGATGGTTCCTGGATAGATCAGTGGTTAGAGCTTTGTCGTACTAAGCCAAATATAGTGGGTTAGATACCCGCGTCCAGGTGGGATTTTTCAACTTTTAGAATATGATATCTGGATGGATTAATCCTCATTAAAAGCATAAATAATAGCTTTGGCTATTTTATTCTTAAATATGCAATCTCCTACAATTATAATAATTACACAAGTGGCAGCATTAAGACAACTACCAAGTAGAAGGTGTCTACGTTATCTGATCGCTCGTGATATTAATAAAATCACACATTTGTAGCCGACGATTACCGCCCGTTCATCATAGACTCTGCCTTAAAATATGAGTGAAGAACAACCCTGGGCACGGGAAGAATCCTGGATAGCTCAGTGGTTAGAGCAGTGACGTCAATTCTTGCATCCAGGTTTCATTTTTCAATTTACAGAATATGTCTCTTTAGAAGTAGACAACTCGTTTAGCCTTGACTCACCTGCAGCCGTTAGTGCAGGCAGCACTCAGCAGATGTGCTGAGCGCACGCCCAGTTCTGGATGGATAAAAATCACATTGAACTGACTTTCAGGTTGTTCACTTAAGCCGATTGTCCCTTTTTACTTGGCGCGGAAATGCAGAGCCACGGGAACAAACGTTTATCTTCAAGAAATTTTATTGTTTTGCCATTTTCTTTTCGGAAACGGTTTGTTCAAGAATATAATCATGTTGATTAAGCTATAATTTTTATACTCACACCTCCTCAATAATTATGACAGTGATCAAATATAAACAAAATTGACATTTTTTAATAGAAATCTGTTGGATTCATAACAAAAAAATAATAAACTGTAACAATTGATAAACATCGATAAATTATCTTAGAAGGGGTGTTGAAAATATTAACATAAAAATTTCACTCGTTCTCAAGAAAACTTACATTTCCAAACGTATGATATTTCCGCAAGCCCTGTCCGGTAGCTAGCGCCATCTACGGTTTACGTGATCCATCTGTTATTGTTGGCGCGGAAGGATACTTTGGCCGGTTGTGAAGCCCCGCCATGCCTTTCGCCCTCCTGTCCACCATCCCACAAAATAGGGTATATACTTGCACAGGGTCAAGGGTCTTAAGAAGACGTTCACCAATAATCAGACACACGGACGGAAAAACACACAGTTAAACAAACTCGAGTTCAGAGTACTCATTAAGCTAAAGTACGCGAAACATGAACTTTATCTTTCCAAGCTAGTTGTTGTTAAATTAATTTTTTTCCACTGTTTGTTCGTGAAGGAGTTCAAGATCGAGATAAATCAGAGGTGCTGGGCCTATTGTGAAAGCGACACCTATTGAAGTGTTGTGGTATCGCTTCCCTGAACTTGAGGGGACAATTACTCGCGGTGATCTTATCACTTATGGTCATCCTTGTCACCTTGACCAGGATCAACATAATCCCCTACCTCTGAGCGCCTTTGGTTCGAATCCTGGTGGGGGTGGGAAATTTTATTACTATTTATGGATTGAAAGAGACCTACACCAATGGTTACACGGTCCAAGGTGTCAGTTTTGGAATGACTAGTAGGTTCAGGCTCAAATATGGCCCAGTTGTATTGAGGATGTTTGTAGATATTATATTTATCACTTCGGTTTTCCCATTTCCTCCACAAGCTGATGTGGATGAACTTCTATAAAGGCTCTTTCATCCTGAGCTGAAAATGTTCTTATTAATTTTTTTGGTCCCACCTTAATATCCGTTCGGTCTATACGCATTTAATTACACAAATGGGTTATGGATAGAGAAGGTAAAACTTAGAGGAAACATGCCAACATTTTCGTGGTTATAAAAAACCTCTTTGTAAACTCAGCCTAGATTTGAACCCTGACCATAAAACTAAATCATATTACGTTGACGTTTAGTCTCCATGTCTACCAGCGTGGATAAGTCACTAATAGATATAATGTTAAATGCAATGATACAAAATTTTATGAAAGAGCAGTCCGGTTACCAATTCGATATTAACTTATGGGGACCGCCTTGGTAAGCGAGAAATTTCTGCTCACACGTTCAGTTCTAACGTAATATTTAATCATCAAGAGTTATTTCAAAATATGGACCATGCCACAATAAAGTATAAAGATTCCAACAAGGCTATTTTTCCTTTACAACTCTGTATTTTTAGTTTTATTATTAGAAAAGAAATGGTAAAAATATCACATTAGTTATTTTTCAACAACATTTTAAGCATATTTGTGAAGCTATGCGACTAGGATTGATTAAAAAGGCTCTAGATTTAGCCTTCCTCTAAACAAATAAAGTCAATTTTTGATAGGCTCAAACAGAACATTTTAAGATATTTGAGAACTAGCAGCGAGGTCTCCACTTTAGTTTGAGATAAGAAGTTTCGTAGTTTACTTTCATATATTTCTTAATGATATGACAAAAGGTGCTTGTAGGTGAAGCCAATAGAGAAGTTTTTCCAGAAAACAACACATACCGTTGTATTTTAAGGCGTGTGGCCTGACAGTGATTGATACTTTATCACTGACTGAGGACTGGTCTCAACCCTTAAGTAGCCCCCTTTATTGTGTTAGGAGACAATTAAAATAATTAAATACCAGGCGAACACAATATACGGGATTGAGAGTGAACATCTTATTGAGTTCCCGCAATTTTTAAATCGTGCTCAACGAAATTGGTTGATACACAACCGGCCTATATCTTCATAAAGTCAATAAAATAGTTATTTTAAAAGTCTGTTAGTAGCAAGAGCGTAATCGCGAGCCACAAACCTTATCTGACACCTAGAAAAGTTACTTGATCGGCTTTCACGTGACCATACGTCAAGTCATGTAATATGAGGCTGTCAATTTTTCTAGTTTTCTTAAATACCTATGAAATATCACCATCAACATGTTAAAATGTTATCAGTACTGACCACAAAAAAATAAAATTAAAAGTTATGATTTTGAAAATTGGACCTTATCGGATGTACGCAGGGGTTAGCTAGGCAGCTCCACAGACCATCATTGTAGCACGGGTTGTGTGTGAGCTACGGGGTCTCCACCTCAGCCAATCAAGGAAGCCAGGTTTTGGTTATTTTTGTTTAGAAATGGCTGACCATTAATGAATTAATGTTTGTGACAGTTTTGTGTCTGAAGGCCCGAGTTTGACCCAACTGGAGGGTGGAAAGAAAGTCTGTTGATTTAAGTTGAGAGTGTATGGGACACGAGAAAATGTGTTTTTGCATTTTCATACCCAAACCCAACCAAAACTACTACCTATTCAGGAAAAAAACCCAGCAAATTTACTGATTACGTTAATGAATTGGGGATGAGTAAGGTTGGATGTAGAGGAAGTGTACCTGTATTTGCGGGGAAGCTACTAGATCTACTTTTGCGTTTCCATACGCCAGATTATTTTATCTGTAGGTGTCACTTTCGATATAATCAATACCTATATAATAATATTTATAATATTGTAAAATGGCAATTTTATCAGAAAAAAAGTTTGTATTTTCTAAAAGGCCATTCTATGAAAATTGGACTGTAGCTAAATAACTCATTTAGTATATCAAATATATATTTGACCTCTAATCAAAATAATTAAATATTTAGCTTGCGTAATCTGCACTAATTTGACTCTCAGGAAGATGTAAAAGAAATACTTGGAGAGCTTTGAAATGTGGTGCTGGAGGAGATCAGGTGGACAGACAGGGGGACGAATGAAGAAGTCTTAAGAATAGTGGGTGAAAAGAGAACCATTTTGGATATTATTCCTTAGATCGGACACATCTTTAGGAGGAACTGTCATCTATATGACGTCATAGAAGGAAAGGTTGAGGAAACGAACAACTTAGGAAGAAGGAGGATTCAAATATTGGATTACTTTAAGGAGAGAAGAAAATTCTGGGGGGGTGAAGGATGAAGCAGAGGACAGGGCGCGTTAGAGGTCTAAGTTTACTGACAAAAGTAGTAGACCTGTCGGAAAAACAGAACACCTATAGTTGCAATATTTTTTGATGATGAATGAGAAAACCCACTTATCATGTTAGATTGGACTGCTATCCTGCTGATGACGGAGAGATAGATGTCCGAATCCCGGTTGGGTCTACTGAAGATGATTTTTTTCTAAAATAGTGTCTCCCTCTACTTACACGAAAAGGTAGGGAGATTACCTCTAAGCTGCTTCCTTCCTCATTCCAAACCAATTAGAGAAATTATCAAAAATGTGTACAACCTGAACAGGTAGTAAGACGAGGAGATAAAATAATAAGATGAATGAAGGTGGTTCACCCATCCTAAGGACCTGTCGGTGGCGATTGTCCAGTGACTGATGGCGGGTAGAGCCACACACTGGACTGTCTTGTTCTCGCCTAGAGACGAGCACCGAATGGTAATCGTGGAATGAAAGAGGACTTGAGAATGGACGAGACTGAAATTACTCGGTCTTTGAGGTTGTACGTGCGTTGAAGATGGAGGCAAACGTACAGTGCGACTTGTTAAGAAGACTCGGTCTACCATCGGTCATCAAGAAAATATATTTACTTTTAGTACGACGTTTAACGTGAGGATGAGAGAACTACAGTTGAATTTTATGTTTTGATAGATTTTTATTAACACAGCGTTTTACTTTCTGTCCAGAATATACGCCTATATACTAATGACGCTAGTATGTTATGGATGAGGAAGGTTGAATTTAGAGTAAGTGTACCGGCATTTGCGTGAGGTAAAGAAATTGACAATTTAGGAGATAAAAAAATCAGTACAACTGACCGGGCTTTGAACCCCGATTGCTTCCTCATCATTGGCAGTATAGCCTATTGCGAGAGTGACGTATTAGACTACGTAGTCACCGTAGTGATTTTTTTAAAATAATCGATAAAATATTCTTTGGTTGCCAAAATTAGTAAAATATTGTTTCAGTTTAGTTGAATTTCACAATAAATGGAATTAATTGAACATGGCTTGCGAAGATTTAAAGATTTAAATGAGCCTTTGTACAGATACAACAGCATCAGATATTATTTTCATATATATTTTTTAAATGACACCTGGACATGGGCTTTCAGATCCGATTCCCGTGACCAGATGTCAATTTTCTACAAATTTACGAATATTTCTAAATATATTACTGTAAACATTTCTTGAATATATGTCATGACTCATGAGCATCACGGTATTTGAACAGATCTTTTAAATATTTATAAAAAGGTATACACAAATACCACGAGGCTCGTGACAAACATTCAAGAACTATGTTGATTACTAAATGTAGAAAATTAAAATAATCGTATATTTGGAACCAATATTTTATATATTTTGGTAGCAAAAGATTTGCTAAAAAACTGCTAAATTACGGACCTTATATCGCATTCCCTCCCACCTCACATTAGCAGCAATGGTCAGGGATTTGGGGGTTGGAGGGCTACTTAAAGGAAACTAACGCGTGTTAGTGTGAAGAGAGGAATTATAAAAATCGCATGTGGCAAATCATCCCCAAGGCATTTGGCTGAGATTCGAACATCAACCTCCAAGTCATTATCAAACCAGACCGGATTAGTTAGAATGCATTATTAACCCCACGTTCCCACCATTGCGGAGGAGAGGCAAGTTAACATACACTGTGGGTTCACAAGTTCGCCGAAAAACAAACTCGGAACAGAAACGGGGTCACGGGATGAACTCTCACAAGATTTCCACCTCATCAGCACGAGCTGTTCCGCTAAAGTTCAATTCATCTCTTCTCCGTCCGCTCTGTCCGAGATCTTCAGCACAGGAGAACCAATCAAACCTCAATACCAACCCTCTCATAATAAACAGTATGCATGCGTATTTGTGCACAGTTTCACCCTAGGGATGTGAAAATCGTATCGATACTTTAATTTCCTATTTTTTTTTATTTCGAGACTAGTATTTTTTTACTCGATACTTTTTTCCCAATACTTTTACTGATATTAGTACTAACACTCCGGTATCGGATCGGTATCGAAAGAAACCACCTTTTTGATATCTTCACTCATTTTGGGATTAAATGTTTACTGTGTAGGTGAAACGAATTACACTATTTCTCAAATCTCAATCTTTTTCATAACAAGCAAGAAGCAACTCTAGCATTCAATATCTTCTAGCTCATCATAATTCATAACTGTTCTTTCATCTTTATTAATCAGTACAGCCTTATGACTGACTGGGTAAAGGGGTTAGTGGCGACCATTCTACTATCCCCGTCCTTTATCAATGAGCACAATCTTCACAAACTAAACAAAAGGAGCTTTTGTTGATCTCAATGGACTCACTCAACTTAAGGATGCCCAAATAAAACGAAGCAGAAAAGTTTATGTGCGTTTTTTAAGCAGATAAAGCAGGACAAGGCGTCCATTCTTCTAGTTTTACGCAATAGCTAGTGATATATCTTGATAGCGTATATAAACGAGGTATATAGTTTTTAAAAAATGACACCTCCCAGAAGTGAATTATGGGAGTTTTTTTAGAAGTTGAACAGAGAAAAAGCATCTTTAAAATTTTGTTTTTTAAATATTAAAAACCATTATATATAAATGTTTAAATAAATATACAAATACAATTATGATACAAAAATTGGAATTATTATTACCAGATAATAAAAAACTTTTTCCGTATTAAAATTTCGATAGGGATACTTACTTTTATCAATACTTTTCTTTCAATACTAGTGTTTTATTGATATTTTTCTTCTGATACTTTTAATGAGTACTGTATCAATACTTTTCTTTCGATATCACATCTCTAATTCACCCTGCTTCTATAGGTACTAGATCTGGGTTTGAAGTTTTAGGTTGGAAAGTTACGTCTTGATATATATTTGTATTTAGTAAGGTGGGGATGGAAGGTAACTCAAGTTTAGCTAAGTATTTTTGAAGTTTGCAAAACAAATATATTTGGTCAAAAATAAATAAGGTATAACATGCTTCAGTAGCCGAATAGTCTAAGGTATCATTCTCCTGTTATACTGGCCCACCTAAGACGGAAAGAATGGGGTTGGCCCACCGAAAACGGAAAGAATGGGGTGGTTTTAATCCCAGTCGGGTCTATGGAGGGTGGTTTTCCCTAAATGGTTACCCCCTCTCCTTCCACTCAAATGCTGGTAGATTATCTCTAAAATGCTTCCTTCCTCATCTCTATCCTAGGTTAGTGTGTTATCATATATAATCTGAACAGGTAGTAAGATGCCGTGATTATATATATATATTTTTTTTTTTCAGTATAAACATTTAGTTTAATGTTATACATTTAGTGATCTGGACAGTTCGTGAATATTTGTCATGAGCATAATGGCATTTGAACAGGACGTTTTAAAAGAATATAATTTTTTGTTGTTTAAATTCAGCAATGCCCACAACAAATATTCAAAAACTGTTGGAATTACCATAAGTATAAAATTAAACCAGGCATTTCTACTGGAGCAAAATTATATTTTGATCAGGAATGATTTTTGCTGTAAAAACTGTAAAAATAAGGACATCAACCCTTGAATATATACCCACTCAACCCCATGACTCAGTTAATTCCTCGAATAACAAATAATAATAATTCCACTAGTCGTTGTGCTGTACAAAATACGTATATTGTTTGATTATTATAAAATAAATATGACCATATCTGTTGTCCTGCGGTCAGAGTTCCTGGATAGCGATCCAGATGTCCCGGGTTCAATCCTCAGCACTTCCAGATTTTCTGTAAGGCAGTGGATTCGAAACGAGGTCAACTCAGACTAGTGAGAGCAAATGAGGGCTACTTGAATGAAATATTAGCAGCTCTGGTCTATAAAACTGAGATTAACGCCCGAAAGGCTCTTGTGCTCACCACACGACATCCTCTATCCACAAATGTTGTCACTATCTTCACCAACAGATGGTGGCCACTCGGTCGATATTGCGGGTTAACGTAGGTAATAGGCTTGTTATGCAGTAATAGTACCCACGGGACGTAAATACGCAATTTTTTACGTAGTTGTTTTCCTGTTGCTCATAATGACCGTCTGGGGTAATTCATCACCCTTGTTTTTACTCGTAGCTCTACCATGGATATGTGTTTACTTTAGATCATTCTCTCTTTTTTTTTTTAGTACAAGCGCTATTAGACACTTTAAACTGTGGGGAGAAATGAGAAGAGTAATTAGAGCAATCATTTTCAACCGTTTTCAACTCAAGGCACATTGAACAAGGTGCTAAAACTTTCAAGGCACACCATCAGTTTTTGAAGGAGAGATTTATCACTAAAATAACAAGTACTATTGAACTTTTAAAAACAAATGTCAATAGCTGTAGGGTGGAAAATAATTCTCAGTAGAGCTGACCAATGTTCGATCCCTGATCATTCTATCACTGACAGTTCGGTCCAACACGAGAGTAACTCATTAGACCACGAGGCCACCGCTGTGAGTTTTGATTAACTTAAGCGGCATTGCCGTGGAGTGAGGGTGGTAATGAGGGAAATATCTTATGGGGGAAATTTGGGCACCGGTAGGATTTTGTTTAGAGAGAGGGAAACTTAACATTTTCTTAAAATAATCTAGAAGTAAATTTTAATTTTTTAATATTTTTTTAGCATTGCATCAACTATCCGTTCGAGCTGTACGCCTAGGTACTAATACGCTAATGTGATAGGGATGATAAAGGTATAATTTTAAAGGAAGTGTGCCTGCATTTGTGGGAAGCGAGAATGAAAAACCACTTTAGGAAACACCAGCCTCAGTAAGCCCAAACGGGATTCAAACCTCGATCTCCCCGTCATCGGCATTCCAGTATTTTGCCAGAGTGACGGTTCTTTATACCATGTGGCCATCGAAGTGGGTTTATCGGTTTAAATTTAACCATTAAAATATAAAATTCAATACACCCCATTAAAACCAGCTGAGATGCGAGCCATATAACTTATATTCAAGCGTTAGTGCTCATTTTTGATGAGCGTTGTGACCTACGACCTACATCTAAGCTGCTTTTTTTTTGTACCGCGTCTTACTACCCATATGGGTTATACTCCTATGAACTAATTACACTACAGAGTTAGGAATTAGGAGGGTTTAATTTAGAGGAAGTGTACCCGCATTTGCGTAGAGGGAGAGTGATTTTTTTTTTTAGAAAACCTTCATTGCACCCGACTGTGATTGAACCCTGATCACCCTCATGTTCAGCAGTCTAGTCCAACACGAGAGTGGTACGTTAAACCATGCAGCCTTGGAAGTGGGTCTAAACTGCTTTTGTTTGTTTAGAATGCAATCTTTTTAAGTCGGTATAAATCTAAACGTTTTAACAGTTTCTCTTGAGAAAGGCTAACTATATTTTTTCTGCCATATCACTCCACATCTTACCACTCCACCGGGCTATCCCGCATATTTTCACTCATGAGGAATACATCATTTTTAGTAAGTTGACACGTATATGCGTGCAAGGGCTGTAATAGAAATTTAAGGGAGAAAAGGGAGTGAATACGTATCGGTAGACCTGTCTAGTATTCGAACCCCAACCTACCGGTCAAGGTAAAATAAACAGTTTAGAAACCTACATCTTTGTCTATGTATTCCAACCCCTATTTATCTCTTTTTCCACTTTTATCCCTCAGCGCGAGATTTTTAATTTGGCGTCTCCCAAATGTTTCCATCGTAAATAGTTTAATAAGTTATAATACTATTTTGATAGGAAGAGCAGTAGAAGTTAGTTACTTAAGTTACTAAAACCATTTTAATGTTTTCATATATCTAGTCTTGTTATATGCAGCTGTCACTTTTTATAGATATCATCAATATCTATAAAATAACACAAATAAAATAGAGAAAAGTATTTGAAATATTGAACGCTAAGAAATATGTTTGAATTTTCTAAACTGTTCTTCCAACCAAAATCAAGGTATAGCTATTTATTACCAGCTTCAGTATTCAGATGTACTAAGGCCACTGGTATTCTACCTTTTTTGTTCGCGCGTCCCCAGATATAATTTATACCGTCAAATTGTTGGTGCATAATGCAAGCTATACATATTTTATAATCTACATCTAAAATAAATTACACTAAGAAATTGTATAAACGTCGGGATGTGGGAAAAGCGAGAAAAAGTCAGTATTTTTGAGGTTTTTATAACAAAACTTTTTTTGGCAAAATAAACAAAATATAGCTTCAGTAGAAACATAGAGTTAAATTTTCTTCACGCGGTGATATCAATAGATCTTGAATATATGTCATGAGCATAACAGTATTAATTGATAAACTTCTCAAATTAAGAGAAAGAGTTGTTAATAAATTTCAGGACACCTTTGACATGTATTCAAGATCTGTTGAGGTCGCCACGTGAGGAAAATTAAACTTCATGTTTGTATTGCAAAAATATACGGTTTCTTTCAACAACAACAAAGGTTTTTACATTAGAACTGCAAAAAAACACTTACCTTTTATCACGTGCCCTACAGTTCCACCTTAAGCAATAAGCTTTAAATGCGAAATATATATGTGAATATGTATATATATATATATACATATATATATATATATAATATTTTAATTTTTATGCACTTCCTAAGATGTCTTCGTGTACCCTTGGGATTACACGTACCCCAGGTTGACTATCACTGGTCTAAGGCATCTCTCACGTATTAAATAGACCTGCATATGACGGGGAGATAAGGGTTAAAATCCCGATCGGGTCTAATTAAGGTTTTTCCCCCCAAAAAATGGTTTTCCAATCCTCTTCTACACATATGCGGATATATTACCTCTAAAATATGTCCTTCCTTATTACTACCCCACTAAACTAATAACCACGTGTAACCTAACCAAATAGTAACACGGGTTGATTAAAAAAAATCTATTTCTTAAAGTACGCTCTGATTATTCTGTATGTCCTAGAGTCAGTGACGTGACTTACTGACCTCGCCAGGCCAATTACAATTAGTTAGGGGGCTTCTAATAGAAGGGGAAGGTTGAGACGGTTGTAAGAATTAATATGTTGGTAACCCTGTTTCTCTGTCATGGTCACGGTTGACACTAGAAGACAAATCACTTTACAATGATGGTCGAGCGTTAGAGTTCTTTTATGCGCCGCGTTTGTGTCGCCGTACGACCGACGACATTATGACGTTGCGTTTATAAAACCGTCCCCTTTGGCCGATAGTCCCAGTGATGACAGTCGCAAACATTCTCTCGTGAGGGATCCATGTATCATCTACTACACCTATCTTTACACAAGTCTGTCCATCCGATAAAGGGTGTTAGACATGTAGAAGGACCGTTTTCCTCCCTGTGTGGGAAATTAAGGGAGGATGAGAAGGAATTTTTAAATTACTTGAGAATGTCGATTAAATAATTTGATGAACTTGCGTCAAAATTTAAGAGAACCCTGGTATATAAATACGTAAATGTAGATTTAGTAATAATTCTATATTTAAAATAGCTAGTAAGATTCTTTTTATGCAAAAAAAAAATCTTCACCCTTGATAAAACGTGTATTAAGCACAACTTGTGAATGTGTGGCATGCCAAGCCTCCACCGTGGTTCTGATTCCACGTTAAACTGTAGATTCTCCATTTCATCTCATAATCACACTACCATCACACATTAGCTTAAGTGCGTATAGCCCGAACGGGTAGTAAGAAGACATGCTAATAGTAATAATAAAAATTAGACTGTATAAGGAGGGGTATTTTTAATTAAAACAAGATGTAGAGTGTTAATGAAACGAAGTTGGCCACCATTTTGTTTTTTCCGACAAGCGACATAAAACGCCGTGTTTGCATAAATGGTATGGTATTTTTGCATATAGCCTAGTGAAATTTCAAGACGTAGGGAGTCCGGCTTTCTCTAGACCACAACGACATGTTTTTCTGAACTCGGCAGTAAAGTGAACCAATACTCCCTGTGTACCTATAGAATGCGGCGTCATCATGTCGTCGGGCGTACGGCGACACGAACGCGGTGCACAAAAGGACTCTTAAGGTGGGCTGACACGCTTCGGTGGATGCATGGTCTAAGGCGCTTCTCTCGCAGTATACTAGACGGCTGATGACGAGAAGATCAAGGTTCGAATCTTTGTCGGGTGTATTGAGGGTGTTTTTTACTAAATGGTTTTCCACCCTACCTCCTAGTAAATACTGGTACAATTCCTCTAAATATAACCGTCCTAATCCCTTAAACAATTGGTGTCATTAGTACATAAGCGTATAACCCGAACGGGTAGTGAGACGTGGTGATAAAAATAAAAGGTAGGATGAAAGGGAGACGCTAGAAAAGATTAGTATCTTTGCAGTTTTCATAGAAAATAATATTTTTAGGCAAAACAAATCAAATATTGCTCCAGTAGAAACATATAGTTTAATTTTATACATATATTAATTTCAACAAATCTTGAATATGATGTCATGAGCATATTGAAATTAAACGAGAAATTTAAATTAAGATAATGAGTTCTCATAATATGTTAAGACAATCTTGACAGATAATCGAGAATTTTATAAATGATTATATTTTGTGAATAACAGTAAACTATTGGTTTCTACTGAAGAAATGTTTTTTTTATCCTGACGAAAATAATTTTTAGTTGTTAAAACTCCAAAAAGGTTGCCCTTAACCATAGTCTCTGCCATCCCACCTTAAGGTGATATAGAAGGGAAAGCTAGTCAACGGCAGTATTCTTTCAGTATTTATGACAAAAAAAAAATTTTTGGCCAGGATAAAAACAATATAGATCCAAAAAATTAATTTTCTATACATATTGGTTTTAACAGCTCTTGAATATTTGTCATGAACATCTTGACATTTGAACGAAAAACTTATTGAATGAAGAGAAAACGCTCTTGTTAAATTAAATGATTTCAGGACTCCTCTATCGGAACATGTTGTCGCTGCATCATCCATAGCTGGTTTAGAACGTCTCTTAATTCTAGCATTTGAAGTGAACAGGATGGTTATGGAAGTCACGCTATTCCAGCAGATACAACAAGTGGAAGAGCACCTATATTAAGATTGTGATAGTTAATAATTCTAGATGTCTATGAGTATAAGTTTATTTGGAGTGGTTAGTAACATTGTAATATTAGCAGTACAAGCTAATGTTACACCATGACAAATATTCAAGAGCTGGGAAGATTAGTATGTGTACAAAATTAAACCCCCAAAAAAGGTTTCTACTGAAACAATGTTTTATTCGTGCTATGCTAACTATGTTTTGATATAAAAAGGCTGTAAAAATACTGACCTTAACTCGCGGGACGTGTTGATATATTTCCTCCACATTATTGAGTGAACCATATTTTGAAATGACAAACAACTTTTTAAATAAAATGGTATTTTTTTGTGAGTTTGTGATGGGGGTAGGTGGCCCCCTTAAGAATCGCATCACTATTTCACCGTTAACGGGGAAGTTGGAGTTAGAATAATTGTTGTGATTTTCCACAATGGTCTTGACAACTTCTCTCCAAGATTGTATGGCCAAACTTCTTATACACTCCTCTCCTCAAACTTAATTAATTTAAAAACCTGCTTATCCGTATTTGATGGTGCCAAGTCCAATCACATAATCCGTAATTTTAGGAGTTATTCACTGTTAGACATAACTTCAATGTGTCGTGAAAATAACACACCTAGCAACAGTATAAGATGTAATTTTTTTGCTAGACATAAAGAAAGAATAAGGCCTACAACTTAAAAAAATATTTTTTTAAATATATATTTTGTTTATATTTGATGGTCGCTTACCGTTGAAACCCTTGAAATGTTAGAAGCTCACCCGTTATTTTGGTGGGGTGTTCAGGATAATCTGTAACCTATGAAAATCAAGATTTAAATAAACTGGTTTATAGTCCTTCAACGCCACCAAGATACATGAATATCTTAACAATTATTTAATAGGTTTCACAACACCTTTTTATGGAAAAATCCTCTTAACCCTCACGTGTAAGGTGTACCTAGTTTCTACTCAAACGCTTAACACAATCGTTATTAATGGCTTAATTTAATTAGCTAAGATAACTTAATTGCTTATCACTACAAATACCGGAATGTATTACTGCTGGTAAAAGTCACGATCGTGACGTCTAGGTCGGTAGTCTGTCTGTTTATTTAATTAAAGTTCCCAAATCTCGATAGGAGTGAAAAGAATTCATCATTTGTGAAACTAGAACATTCCCTTTCAAATTGTCGACTAAGGTTCTGTGAATTTCTTTCTAGCTGTGGTCTGATTTTCATAGGAAGCCCGCGACTAAAAAAACTGGTAACTCATGTTGCCACAATGGCGGAAATAAAAAACATTACAGTTGTAATTATATCCTTAGTCTATTTTATTAATAATTTAAATATACTTTATTCAGTAATCTATAAGGAAGCATCATTGGAAGGTTTTCATATTTTTCTAAACGAAATGTTTAGTTATTACTTAGACCAAATTAGACCTATTTATTTAAATGCCCGATTTTAGTGACTTACAACAAATTTAGGTGGTCCAAAGGGTGCTTCTTATAAAAATCAGTGTTGAGAAATGAAGTGACCATGTTAAATAAAATATGGCATTTGATATGTCTATGCCTAAAGTAGCCATCCAGATGTTCATCAGCAGAAGAACAACACGTCGGGTGACCTGGCGGTCTAGGGGTAAGGTGTCAGACTTCTGTGCTGGTGGTCCGGGGTTCAATCCTCGGTCCCGGCACAGATTTATCTGATTACCAAACCCTTCCTTCACCTCTGACAAGACGTGTATTAATCACAGCTTGTGAATGTGTGGAATGCGAGGTTTCCATTGTGGTTCGGATTCCACGTTAAACTGTAGGTCCTCCATTTCATCTCACAATCACCCTACCATTACACATGAGCGTAAGTGCGTATAACCCTAACGGGTAGTAAGACGCGGTGCTAATAATAATAATAATAATAATAACAACTCGTCCACAATGGAATCACTATAAAATAGTTGATTTTATTAGTACCGAGGGCATTAACGACTTATTTTTCTCGTAATAGACCATCCTGCCCTGCCAATGACATGGATATCGGTCTTCGAATCCCGGTCGGGTATACTTACGATGGTTTTTCCCTAAATTATTTTTCACTCTCCCTCCACACAAGTGTGGATACACTTTCTCTAAATTCAACTTCCCTCGTCCCTATTCCATTATCGTAATTAGAACAGATACGTTTAACTTGAACAGGTAGTAAGACGTGGTGCTGATAAAAACTTTACTAATTAAGTAGGAATGAGTAAGGTAGTTTAGAATAAGTGCACTCACATTATCTAAGAATGGGTGGAGAAACCATTGCTACAAACTGCATGTGTAAAATCACCGCCAATGCACACGGTCGAGATTAAAACCTTGACCCTCCTTGTCACTAGAAACTCATTATGTGCTAAGTCTGGTTCTTTAGACCACGTGACAAAAGGGGAGAGTGATATCATTTAGGGAACCTCACTTGAATTCACCTTGAGGCATAATGAAAAAAACCACCATTGTAGATACAACCTACCCAAAGGCATCCAGAAATAACCGAAACTTGGGCGCTCGCGTCAAATACAGGAGCGCTAACCACTAGTCTAGCCCTCCCGGTGGGTTTCTTAATGGACTTGTAATGTGGGGAGTCCATTGTTGTTAAGGTGAAAGCATTATCGTTGTAGTTAGCATACATATGTGTACACTTGTTGACTAGAATCTATCAGAGGCAGATACAAGGTCACGGTTTCTTGACACGCCACTGACGGGGAATCATAGCTTTTTAAGGAAGTGATAGTGGGGCGTTCAAAGTGTAATTTATAAACATACTATTGTCATCAGCTCACTAAGTTTTAGCTAGCTTAATCGAATACTACATACATGAACCTATATTATTATTATTATTATTATTATTATTATTATTATTATTATTATTATTATTATTATTAGCACCGCGTCTTACTACTCGTTCGGGTTATACGCACTTACGCTAATGTGTAATGGTAGGGTGATTGTGAGATGAAATGAAGGACCTACAGTTTAACGTGGAATCCGAACCATGGTGGAGGCCTGGCATTCCTCATATTCACAAGATGTCTTGTCAGAGGTGAAGGAAGGGTTTGGTAATCAGATAAATCTTCGCCGGGACTGAGGATTGAACCCCGGCCGCCAGCATAGAAGTCTGACACCTTGCCCCTAGACCGCCAGGTCACCCATGAACCTAAAGCCCTGATATTTAAAAACTGAATATGAGAACGAACCCTTGAACAAATAATAAATACTCTCTCACTGGCCTAGAATACCGATGGCGGGGAGATCGAAGTTAGAATCTCAGTCGGATGTACTGAGAGTGTTTTTTACAAAATTGGTTTTCCACTCTCTCTCCATGCAAATGCTCGTATACTTCTTATAAATATAAATGACTGGGGTGGCTTAAGGGCCGGGCGAATATGCCTGGGGTGCCATTTTGAGGAGGGGAAAGGGGGGGGGGTGACAAACAAAGCACCAAGCTAATCTAACGTAATGTGGGCGTTATAAAAAAAATGCTAGATTTGTAGTTAAAAGAGTTGGGAATTATTTTTATACTTTCCTCTTATCCCCCGGTTACATAGGAGAACGTCAAAAAGCAACCCCACCCAGTTGCAAAATTTACCTAAGGCCGCTCCTGAATATAACCTTCCTAATCCCTAAAACCAATGGCGCAATTAATAGGTCTACATAAGCGTAGAGCCCGAACGGATAGTAATACGAGATGCTTATGTATATTTTCTTTCAACATTACCTGGTATAGCACCAGAGTTATTTCGGCTAGTGACCGACGAGTCTAGACCAGTGGTTCTAAGACTGTGGTCAGTGGACCACTGGTGGTCCGTGGTGGTGTACCAGGGGGTCCAAACATGGGACCACAGGAAAATGAATGATATGACACAATCGTATTTGCTTTCTCAAATAGTCTATTATAATTTGACACTAATTTTTCAAAAATAATTAATCAGTAATATAACTTCAAATAATCTCTATAATACTATTATGTAAAGAAGTGCCTTTTAAGCATTTTCTTTATTCGAGGGCTTAAATCAAAATCAAAACAACATCCCGAGGACAGACAGAATTGTTTTTGTGTCAAGGGGCACATAAAAAGTAAATATTTATCATAATCTCAAAATCATTTTTTTTTCAAATCTACAATATTTTTTCTCTTTATTCGAAATTAAAAAGTGAAATAAATCAAATAGTATAATATTGACACGCTAAATACCCTAAGTCTAGACTTTGTTCCACAAGTATTGCTTAATTTTCATAGAAAAAGCTGACATCCATAAAAATGTTACTACATTATTAGTGTTATTTTAATAATAATAATTTATATATCAAAAGTTGACTTGATTTAAAATTAGCCTAACTTGACATCTGTCGGACATACGCAGAGGATTTCAGGGGCTACGCGACTCACCATTTATCTGTATTAGTCATTAAATATTATTTTGATAATATTAAATCCGATAAAAAATATATCAGCCCAGATTTTGACATAATGCCATGGACATTTATAAACCCTTTTATCCTCTTTCACTGCTTTGTCTAGCTTACCACAAAAACTGTATTAAGATTTGAAAATTACGTTTATACGTCAAAAATAGTATGTGCACTTTTTATTTTGTAAAGATCTTGAAAGCTTTCGTTAGTTAGGTCATGCATGGTTCCTAAAGTTATGGTCTTCATTAAAAGGTGGGACAGGAACAGCCCCACTCCCCTTACAAATAAATAATCTGATAAAATGAGACACTCTTAATAATTATGGTAAAAGAAGCAGTGAATGGCTTTATTAAGAAAATTGAAAATCCATGTTTACAGCCATACGTAAATTATATTTATATAATTAATTTCATTATCGTATTATTTGTTATTTATTTGTAATAACATAATTTTTATTTTCTAATTTAAAGTGAAAATAGGTTCGTTATATCTTCTCCCCTTCTACCCTCCCGCCCAGTAATCAATAACTATCGACGCCTATGCCTATAGACGCGATTAACGAAAGTTTGGCAAGCTTGGCTTTAAATGATAAGAACAAATCTGATACCGACTGATCTAAGCTTGCTAATTAAAAGCACTAAAAATAAATAAAGGTTGAAATGTAGGTAACTAGAGAAAGGCTTGTAAATCACAGGGTGAGTATCCTCACCATTGAGTCCACCACGTTGTAATACTCACCCGTGCTGTCCGCTTATTTGCACTGATGAGAACTGTAGAATTTAGAGATGGAGACTGAAACATTTAGGAAACAATACCCAAGTACAACAGACCAGGATTCGAACCTTGATTTTCCCATCAATGACAAATCAAGTCCAGGCGAGGTTTATACCTTTGTTTCTATGCTCACAGATGTTGATGATACTGAAGTCAAAAGTTTAGATTTTCGTTAAATCATTCGAAACGATCCAGTTAAATATATACATTCACCGGTTGAGGTTCTTATAAGGACTTATAGTTTTGTTGATGAGACTAGTCATCCGTTTTAGAAATAACAAGAGCCAGTAGTAATCGGTAATTCAACTCGCGGTGTCTGACGTCACTACTCTCAAAGACTCACGGGTTTGTAAGAGTGGTGAGCATTGTCACTAGTCACTACTAAAGCTTGGTTCACACTCAGCAAATTAAGAATAAGACACGTGATCTAAGACGTCACTCTCGTAATAGATTATACCCCAAACAACAGAGAGATTGTAGTTCAAATCCCAGCAGGGTTGTTTTCCCTAAATCGTTCTCCACGCAAATGCGAGTCCACTTCATCTAATTCAACCTTACTCATCCATAGCTCATTAGCGTAATTCGAATATATGCGTATAATTTGAATAGGTAGTAAGAGTTGGTGCTAAAAAAAACGTCATGTGTAGGACAATTATTCACGCTAAGTTATTTTCGAACTCTCCAATTAATACTCGAAAATTGATTAGTTTAGCCAATCATAAATGTCGGAAGTATAACCTCCTGCTAAGCATTGTTAAATTGTAAATTAATATAATTTTAGTATGAAAATTATAATATAGTTATAATTAAATTAAATACTTTCATACCTATTGATTAGATTAATTTAAATAAAATGCATACCATTTTAGAGTGATGCTTGACCAAATATACAAAACAAATCAAATTTTTCGTAAGATACCTTCTAAATCTTCCTTTCCATTTTTTTTTGTTTATACTTTACTTCCATTTTTGTTTATTTTATCCTTTTAGTGTTGTATCTACTTTTTCTTTCTTTAATGATTCCTGTATGTATCTTTTATTATATTTATTTCTCTATATCTTTCTACTCAAGATTATTAAATAGAGCATACCAAGAGGAACCACGCTGAGGCGTAGTGTTAGGGGAGTACAATATAAACCCTGATTTTTATAGTTAGCCCACGTTCAACCGTCAACATTGATTAAAAGTCACTAACATTTGGCATTCTAGAAATATGATTTATTGATTAACATCTACTTAGAGATTACTACATAATATATCTTTATATAGTATTATTAATCAAACGGACAAAGAATATAAACACAAAATGTAATATTTTTACTCACGATTGTGACAACATGAGTTTCCAGTTTTCAAATAACGGGCTTCCTATTAATATCAGACTGTAGTAATATACGACAATGACTTAACCCTTACACTTACCCGCCTCGGTGGTGAAGTGGCTCACGTGCGAGTTTCATACCGAGCTAAACTGCCGAAAACGGAGTGATCGAGGTTAGAATCTCGGGCAGGTGAATTGGGATGGTTTTTTACTAAATAGTTTCTCATCTTACCTCCTCGCAGACGCGGGTTCACTTCCTCTAAATTCAACCTCTTAATTCCTAATCCATTGACGTAATTAGTACTTATTTGTATAAATAAAAAACACACTGGGAAAATAAGCAAATGATTCCCATGCAGGTAATCTCAAGAAACTACTATATCTCGTCCGACATGTAAATAAATACATGAGTAATTACCAATGTCGTAAGACAAACATTAATTTAATACTTTTTGACACATACTTTTTTGTGTGTAGCCATCAACCCGACTTTGGGTGGGATGGAAGGCCAAATGAGGAAAAGCCAGGGATTTTTGCAGTTTTTAAGGCAAGACTTTTTTTTTTGACCAAGACAAATAAAATATTGCTCCAGTACGAACCATATAGTTTAATTTTATTCACATGGTGACATCAAAATTTCTTGATTATCTGTCAACAGTGTCCTGGAATTTAATAGCTTTTTCTCTTCATTAAAAAAAAGTGCCTCACCTAATGCCGCAATGCTCGTGATATAGATTCAACTAATGTTTATGTCACCCTGTGTAGAAAATTAAACTCTATGTTTCTATTGAAGCAATATTTTATTTATTATATAAAAAAATCTCTAGCCATAAAAATTGCAAAAAAACACTGGCCTTTACTCGCGTCATCTTTAGTATAGAGCCGTGCACCAGCGCCATCTTTGAGAAAGATCGCCCTCTACCTGACAAGTACACTGAGCTAACAAGCATAACACACGTGCTTTACACATATTATAATAAGGTGGAACTACACAAGAAAACACCGGGACAACAAGCGTGCATGGGACGTGTTCGTGTTCCCGCGAGAAGTCTTTCTGTCATCAAGGCTGGCCGTGACCGAGAGCGCTAGAGAGGAGTCCAACCTTTTGCTCAATGTTTCTCAAAGTGTGGTATCACTGTTGTTGTTTTTTTTTTGCTGGATCGCAGAAAGTTTGGCAATAGTAATATATTTAAAAATAAATTACAAACGAGTATAATACAAAAGTTTGAAACGTAAAAGCTTTAATAATGAAATATTCGAAATATGCTTCATGTATTTCCTCGGTGGACACAAATTATAAAGAAAAATGTGTGTTTGTGTGTGTGTGTGTGTGTGTGTGTGTGTGTATATATATATATATATATATATATATATATTAAAGGTGGGTTTCTGTAGCGATTTTACGACCAATGGACACGTTTATGATATTAAACTCACAATAGGCTATATTTCCATTGACTGCGGAGGTCAAGGTTCAATTCTGTGCCTGGTACACTGTAGATCAGTTTTTCAAGAGTACTTTATTAGTGTGGTTTTGCCAACCTCTATCCACCTTAATGTGGGTACAATTCCTCTAAAACTACCTTCCTATCCCCCCTATTATTTTAATATAGTTACGATTATTGTCGTAATGTTAATAAAACTTGCTTAGGTGGCTGCATGGTCTAACCTGCTCTTACTGTAGACTAGACTGATGATGACGGGGAGATCAGGATTTTATCCTGGTCCGGTGTACTGAGGGTGTTTTTTCCTAAATGGTTTTCAAATCTCCTTCAACGCGAACGCAGGTGTACTTCCTATTATTATTATTATTATTATTATTATTATTATTATTATTATTATTATTATTATTATTAGCACCGCGTCTTACTACCCGTTCGGGTTATACGCACTTACGCTAATGTGTAATGGTAGAGTGATTGTGAGATGAAATGGAGGACCCACAGTTTAACGTGGAATCCAAACCACGGTGGAGGCCTGTCATTCCTCACATTCACAAGATGTCTTATCAGATGTGAAGGAAGGGTTTGGTATGTACTTCCTATAAATTAAATCCTTCTAATTCCTAAACTATTAGTGTAATTAAAGACACAATCGACATGGGACCGACGGCTTTACTTAACCTCTGAAAGAAGTTGTTCTATTGAATTTAATCGCTCAAGAAAAGTCCGTCGACCTCTGTTGGGTCATGAGGCGAGCACTTGACCCAAAGATTGTTTTTACTTTTTGATCGACCCCTCGGAGAAAGAAGTATTGTGATCGTCAAAAAAATAAAATGGAGCTCAATCTTTTGTTAAATGTCAACGTTTCATGACCCCTGTAACCGATAAAGTGTTTTCACAATGCCGTATGTCTGTCTGTATATCGGACTAAGGCCGGAGACATTTTACCGATCAGGCTTAAACTTGGCTATCGAGGCTTTTTATAAAGTTCCCCTGAAGAGTTTATGAAATTAGAGTTTTATATCCATAATACTGGTTCCAAAATTCTGAGCTAGGGTCCGGGGTTCAATCCTCGGTCCCGGCACAGATGTATCTGATTGGCAAACCCTTCCTTCACCTCTGACAAGACAACTTGTGAATGTGGGGAATGCCAGGCCTACACCGTGGTTCGGATTCCACGTTAAACTGTTAGGTCCTCCATTTCATCTCACAATCACCCTACCATTATACATAAGCGTAAGTGTATATAACCCGAACGGGTAGTAAGACGCAATAATAATAATAATAATACTGGTTCTAACCTGTGACTTAGGTCAGTTCTTTATTCAAGCCGTATATTTTCCACTACCGGCCTGCTAGTCCTGTCGTAGATTCATATACCTTATACTCTAACTCAGGGATTTCCAAACTACCGCCCGCGGGCTACATCCAGCCCGCCACAAGATTATATGCGGCCCGTTCCAAGATTTTATCAAAACACAAATTAATTGTTTCTCTTGATTATTTACTAACCAAACAGTATATTTGACATGTTCAGTTCCTGTCCACACGTGTGCTTCCCACCATGACACCAAGCCAGTGTGTTGTCGGAATCGCAAACCCTCATTTTCAGTCGCAGGCACCATTTCTTATACCGACAACAGAACGGATTGACTGTGATGATTTTTAGGTAGTTGCAAGTCTCCCGGCAGAGGGTTATCAACGGAAAGTTCCGAAAGATGTTACCTAATTTTTTTTAAAGTAATTATATTGCCTAATTATTATAAGTATAATTTAGTACATATAAATTGATTCATTTCTTAGATATAAAATAATCAACGTCAATCACTTTTATCAAACACTGACTGGCCTTGGAAAGAGGAATTTTTTTTACAGACGTGACTGGCCATATGACTTGAATCTAAATTTTCATGTTGAAACAAATTTAATTTGTGATATATTTGAGGATGTCAAGGCATTCAGGGCAAAAATAATGTTACTTGAATAACAGGTGAACGTTACTTTGGCCCGCGAAAATGTGTAAAATATATTATATGGCCCACATAGCAAAAAGTTTGGAAACCCCTGCTCTAACTTAAGAATAAGCCAGACACAACATCCTGTCCTCGGCCGTTAATTTATTAATGGTGAAGGGTAAACCCATATTTCACCACCGATTAATGTTTCGGCCATGCCGGAAATCTAACCGGGTACCCTTAACTCAATGGGCAGACACGCCACCGACTGAGCTAAGGTGTTGGATTATTTATTAAATTATATATATATATATATATATATATATATCCTTAAAATTAAGGGTAGTTTACAAAGAGAAAAAAGTAAATTAAGGATAGTTTACAAAGAGCAAAAAATCCTCTATAAATATTTTGACTAAATTTTGTATATATGCAGTGTTCAACACCATAAACAAAATTTCAATTCTAATTTTACCGTGAAGATTAATTTTTGGGTAGTTACCATATGCAGAAATTTCCAATTTTTGATCGTATCTCCGCAATTATTTGAAATACCTAATATATTATAATTGTAAAGCTGTAGTACTATTAAAGATAAACATTATTTATTTTAACATATATTTTAATAAAATCAATATTGTCTGGGATGCTTTTTGGTGGATAGAGATGTTGATTTTTTTTCTCCGTGTTTCTCTAATTGTTTATATTATTTCATGTATTCTATTCGGTGGAGTTTTTCTGTAACAATATATATATATATATCTGATTTAGTTTCCCAAATCTTACTAGTTTTAAGTAAATGTCTCTATTTTAAGATAAAATATAGAAAAAGTATGTTCGGTGCACCGTACCATTTTATGTGCCTTCCCAGTCTCCTTCTTCGTAAGCTTGGATACATTTCCTCTAAATTTTACAGTAAGAAGAACTGACAGAAAAGTTACTATATCAACTATCATTTACTCTTAAGTTATGTCATGTGATATTCAGCCGTCACTTTTCATAAGAGCTTGGCCAGACTGACAAGCGTGCGAGTGAGCGCGTGATTATCAGATAGCTCTCGGTAGTTGTTGACGAGGAGGCAAAGGTTAGAATCTTGGCTCAGTGAACAGAGGGTGGTTTTTGACAAGTGATTTATTGTTGTGGGTTTTTCTCATCCTTTCTCCACACTAATGGTGAATCTTATTTGTAAAGGCTTACTTTGATTATAATATTGAAGTATTTAAAATATCAGTTCTACATATATGATCTTACCAATTAACTTAGGCCGTTAGTAGCAAGTGTGCCAAACCTATCGATAGCAATAAAAATGTCATACAGAAGTTTTCCTAGCACGGAATGAACCAACATACAATATTATTGCCTAGCGCCTGTAAACTAGACTGTTCCGGCTCGAGCGCGCACGCTCAGTCGCTTCGCTCGCTCCAGTCTGGCCAACTCTCATTACAACTAATGTGTTTTATTTTTTATTTTAGTCGCTCGCCCAGTCTAGCCACCTCGCATTACAACCAATGTGTTCTATTTTATATTTTAGTCACTCACTCGCTCACTCGCCCAGTCTGGCCATCCAAATACTAGATTAAATATAAAACAGACACAACGTCCAACCCCCTACCGTTAATCTATCCTTGTGAAAGGGGAAACCCACATTCCACCAATTATAAATGTGTAAGCCATGCGAGGAATCGATCCCGGGACCCTTAGCTCAGTGGGTAGAAACGTTACCAACTGAGCTAAAGTGTCGGACTATATATTGTCAATATCTATCAAAAATAGCGATAGTAAATGTTGGCAAAATGTTTGTAATTATTGTATTGTGCTCTACCTTTGAATATATACTTGGCACCGCGTCTCACTAACCGTTCGGATTATACGTTTAAGTACTAATTATGCTAATGGGTTAGGAATTGTTAAAGTTGAATAAAGAGGAAGTGATCCCGCATTTGCGCGTAGGGAGAGTATAAACCATTTAAGAAAAACCACCCCAGTTTACCTCTTACTATGAAAAGTGAACCGAATCTTCCTCATCCTTGCCCACAATAGTGTACCTAGGTTAGTTATTCGAATGGGTATTGAGACGCGGATCATGAGGGTAAGGCCCAAGGGGGCCCTATAATTAGAGTCCCCTGACAGGACAACGTACAGTTCCTGCGGTTGGAGCCTGTCTGTTGACCATGGCCTGGGGAGAAAGGAGGGAAAGTATGCGCCCGCCAGCTACGCGCCGCGTACATTTATAAAACATTTATATGGTGGTAATTAACGCCTTGGACACGCACTTAACCTGAACTTTTGATACATTCATGCCCCCGCTCAATTTCAAGGGGTTTGATTTGAGTTGGAGTATTTGAGAGATGACTGGTCGACTTGTGTAGTGGAGTGCCTCGGCGCTCTTGACCATGGCAGAAGAGCGGCTATACAACAGTGTATGAAGTGTACAGGGGAAAATGGGGAAGGTCCAATTTTAACTCAAATTGATTTAGTGCTGCCATCTGTTAAACAATCCTCCAACCTTTATAGTGAGCTTTAAGAATATGGTTAACACAGATCAATGTCATATTTAAATATTAAAAAAAAAATTGTATGGTTTTTTATGGGGCTTAAGGTAAAAAAGTTGCCGTCCCAAAAAAAAGTATGTGATGTGACTTCCCTCCTTTCCCCCTTCATATTGTAAACATATGGTTAGTCCACGGGGATAAGTGGTTATGAGAGTCGAAAATGTTATGATGCAATGAAATTCTATGGCACAAAATTGTGATTCTGGTCCAAGATTTAAAATCCAATATTTTAGTAGACTCGCTTCGGCGGCCGTCTAGTCTCTTCACTCCCGCAATAGCCTAAGTCTTCATTCTTGGGAAGCTCGCGGATCGAATCCCGGTAGGATAAATTGAGGTGTTTTTCCCCCTAAATGTTTTGTTTTATACCATATCTGTACGAAAATACTGATACATTTCTTCTAAATTCAACCTTCTTCTTTCCTAACATATTATCGCTGTTAGTACACATTTGCATCGCCCGAACGATTAGTAAGACGCGGTGCTAAGATAATAACAATGGTTTATCGAATTAAATATTTTTGTTTTGCCCTAAGTTGAGAGAGACTCTGAATTTTCATAATTTTATAGTTACAATTGTTGTGACATAGCACATTACTGTTCCACGCCCTTCAAGTACAGGGTAATCTATTTACTATTTGTATAAAGTTTCATTCAGCTGCCCAATTAGTGCACAAGATGGGTGTATAGAACTAGGCGTTAATGTACTGGGTTAAGTCTGTTTGTAAGACGTGTATTTAATACATAAATATGTGTTTATAAATTGAAAGTTAAATATCATAATAAAATTACAATAATGCACTAAATGTTTTCAACATTAATGAGCATTACCTATATTTTAACAAGACCAATTTTCAGCACATACAACATTAATTTGTTGTTTTCAAACGTGAACTTTCTAGACATATATTTGTATAAGTACACGACTTACACACTAACATAACGTGTGGAAACACATCTAAAACTGATCACTTGATCCTCACGTCACTAAGAGTGTTTAGTATCTAGTTAGACAAACTAACTCACATCTATTTTATTATTATTATTATTATTATTATTATTTAGCACCGCGTCTTACTACCCGTTCGGGTTATACGCTTTAAGTACTAACTACGCTAATGGATTGGGATTTGGGAAGTTTGAATTAGAGGAAGTGAACCCGCATTTTCGTGGAGGGAAAGTGGGAAACCATTTAGGAAAAAACCGCCCCCCGTTCACCCGACCGAGATTCTAACCTTGATCTCCCCGCCCTCAGCAGTCGAGCTTAACACGACTAGCGCGTTAGCCAACTACGCCACCGAGGCGGGTAACTCACATTCAGATATTTAGTTATTTTATATTCAATCGCAGGGATTCATACAGTCTCTTTGACTTTTGACTTTGATTGTTTTTTTATACGTGACCACTTTCCATAAGATAAGATTATTAAAGACCCCGGGCAGTATAGGTGAAATTTGGGGTAGGGGGTAAGGTAAGGGGGGCATTGCCCTTCTCCCTAAAGTTTAGAGGACAGCTAAACAGTAATAGTTTAAGTTGACAAGCATTTTTTTTACTCTAACAAATTTCTCATCTCGTCTGTAGGTGATAATAATTTTTGTGGATGTATGTGAATATTAAGTTTTCATATGCTAGCTAGATCCGTGGCTCGTAATTATTCACTGGTAGGGAGGACGGGTGACCCTACAGGCTCATTTCTGGGAACCCCGGATATGCATTCGTGTCAATCCGGTAATAATACTAGATAAGATTCGCCAAAGGGGACCTCCCCAGGCTAAACTTTGTTGCCCCACTCCCCCCTTTCGAATCAAAATGCCGAATTTTCATCCATACCGATAAGTGATGATTTAGTTGATTTTTTTTTCTTTGCTTTTTCTAGATTCATTGTAGAGAAAAGTATTGTGATCTTTAAAAAAAAAATTGAACTTTTGATTTTAATGAATATCAATGTTTCATTCTTTACCCCTGACACCCAAAAGGCTTTTTCTCAATGCCATCTGTCTGTTTCTCAGACTAGAGCCTAAATCATTTTACCGTTTGGGCTGAAGATTGGTATTTAGGGTTTTCATAAGATTCGCCCCAAGGTGTTTTTGTAGTTAGCTATCTAACCCTAAAATTAAAGATAATATACTGAAGGGCAAAAAAAACTTTCTCAAAATCCACCCTTAAGATTTTGATTATATTTTGTATATATATAGTTTTCAACATCACAAATAAAATAGCTACTCTCATTTTTCCATGAAAATGACTTCAAGGCCACTTTAAATAAGCGGAACTTTCCAATGTTGATCATATCCCCGCAACTAGTTGTGAAACGAATTAATTTATCATCGTAAGTTGTTATATTATTCAAAATAAAATCTTTTATTTGGAATCTACATTTATAAAAACTACAACTTCTGAGCTATACGCGAATATATATTTTTATTGATCTCCTTTAAAAATTAAATCTTTGGTGAACAGAGATAATCCTCTTTTTTTCAATGTTTCTGTAAAAGTGTAGTGGGGTGTTTTTATAGCAATCTATTTGATTTCGTTTCACAAATCTTTGGTTTTCAGAAAATGTATCTCTATATTAAGTAAGATAAAAGAGAGAAAGAAAGTATGTGCGTGAAACCGTAGCACTTACTTTATTCTCTAGTGGCTGTTTTTGAGCAGTTTTGGATCTAACGAAAAAAAGAAAAAGAAATAATGATCATAAATGTATTGCACGAAAATTAGTTCATGCAGTATTTATTACATTTTTTTATATAATTTACAAACTTAATATACACAGATAAACAATGGAACCCATTAGTTAGTCAGACGAATGATATTTCAAATTGTGCTCGTGTAATTGTGTCGGAAGAAATTATTTCTGCATGCAATATGATAAACAAATTAAGAATGGAAGGTGTTCTATAATAATTTCAATACTTCTATAGTAAGCAAGGCCGTAGTCAGGGTTTTTTTGGGGGAGGGGGCGTTCAACCCCAACTCCCCCACACCCAACCTAAAATTTAATGAAATATATATATCTTTATTTATGGTTCAAACAATATCAAAATTAAAGAACAATTACAAACTAGGGGGTTGTCTTAAGCCTAACATAAAAAGCACTTCAGATAGCTTAGAGAGGTGTTTAATATTTAGAATTTATTCTAGCCTTCGTCAGTTAGGGAGTTATGTTGTCATAAAAAAACACTTCAGATAGCATTTTGAGGTGTTTAATATTTAGAAGGTTTCCTTGCCTTCAGCACTTATGGGGTTATGATACTATAAAAAACACTTTAGATAACTTTTATAGGTGTTTAAATATATAGGTTTTCCCAGCTTCCGGCAGTTAGTGAGCTATGTAGCCATAAAAATACTTTTATATAACTTCTATAGGTGTTTAAATATATAGGTTTTCCCAGCCTCCAGTAGTTAGGGAACTATATTGCCATAAAAATACTTTAGATAACTTCTATAGGTGTTTAAATATATAGGTTTTGCCAGCCTTCGGCAGTTAGAGAACTATTTTGCCATAAAAACACTTTAAAGGGCTTCTATGGGTGTTAAATATCTATAATATTTCCTAGCCTTTGGCATTTACGGGGTTATGTTGCCATAAAAAACACTTCAGTTAGCTTATAGAATTGTTTATCATTTACAATTTTTCCTAGCCTCTGGAAATTGGGGTATTTGGCCGCCAACCCCCCCCCCCCCCCCCCCC